>NW_025573380.1:72500-110399 GCF_020424385.1 Procambarus clarkii
AGTTGTAATAAAGTTATTACAACTTGTTATAACGTTTTAATGACGTATTTGAATGTTGTTACAATGTGCTATATCCGTTGTTACAACTTGTTAGGTGTTAAAACTTGTTCGAATGTTCTAGCAACATTGTAGTATCGTCGTGTGGTTGGCCGCATGTTGCCAGTCATTATCCAAACTTCTGAACAAATGATATAACTCTGAGGGCCTTTCCAACGTCTTCTATAAGGGGTGTTATGCCTGGCTAGTCTTGCTTGCTTTCTTAATAGAATGGATTGCTGTTTGTGTGTTTCTGTCGAAGGCTGGAGGCCATACACTAGGGGGGCAAGACTCGGCCAACTTTTAAGGGTGACTGTTGAGGGTGGGAGGATTGTCATGGGGCGGGACGGGGTCGGCCCTCCCCCCCATTGTCCACCATTATAGGGGGGTTAAAGATTTGTATTAATCCTTGGATAGACAAACAAAAAATCCAAAATATCAAGTATATACGACATACTAGTGAGATAATAAAATAGTCGAGTGAATAATAAAACAGACCAGTGAAGAGGCATCTTTCACATGAAAGTAACCTTATTACGAACATTTTAAAATATTTAAATTAAAACAATACTATTATTTAAGCACTCTTAAACTGATTCACTTAGTACGTGAGCTGATAATAGAAAAATAGCTTCAGCTGCCATTATATATTTTTATCAACTTATATACGAACTTCGTTTCCCGTAGATGAATTATCGTTAAAAACAATAATCCTGCGGTAGTTGCAAGTTTGGGACGTGTTAAACGGCTGTATATAGCACTTACCGTGAGCTCTCAGCGAGGCAACCACCACTCTCTTGATTGAAAATAAGTGTCCGAGGCTAGATAAGTGAGCCAAGGAAGTCTTATTTAGCTCAAGGTGAACAGGCCACCTTTATAGAGCCCGAGATGGCTCCGGGTTTAATGATATATAATACGGGTTATATACTGTATTTCCCACGGATAATAATCCACCCTGTTCTCTTGATCTGCCACTCTGTCAAAAATGAAACCTCAGTTTTCTCTCCTGCTAACTTTCGTCATTCTTAGGACTTCATAGAAAGACTACACCTGCAGCCCTTCTGTAAGATGTCTTGGTGTCGACTCTGTTTACTAATGTTCCCCTTGATGACGTTCTCTCTTTCTTTCGTCTTAAGGTGACTGAGGGCTTTCTTTAATCTCCAGCTTCCCACTGACGTTTTCCTCGAACTCATCAGACTCTGTGTTGACTCTAAACTCTTTCTCTTTCAACGGAAAATACGTCTCTCAAACTTTTGGTATGGCTATGGCTCTCTTCCCTGTTCTTGCCAATCTCTACATGGAATATTTCAAAATTGTTCTTCTTCTTCCCACAATTGATACTGGTCCCTCTCTCTGGCTTCGCTATGTTGATGACATTTTTGCTTTATGGCCTCATGATCTTTTCTAGTCTTCCCTCTCCTCTCTTAACACACTGACTCCTTCTATCCATTTAAAAGATGAATGGGAATCTAATTCCCACCTTCCTTTTCTTGACGTTCATGTTCACAAACACATACATAGTGGCATGTATAATTTCTTCTTTTCCTACCATCCGCCTTCTGTTGAGAAAAGTATCATGATCTCTCTCTTCCTCCGCGCTCTACGCATCAGCGATCCTCAGTTTCTGTATTCTGAAATTTCCTTTATATACAAATCATTCTCTCGTCTTGGTTATCTTTTACATATTATCACCTGTGTATATTCTCAAGCTAAATGAAATTTCTTTCAACCCAAACCTGCTTCCAACACTATTAGCACTGTGCTCTGCCTTCCCTTCGTATCGGAACTCAAAATTATCGCTAATACCCATCGTCCTCTTGACATAAAGCTCGCCTTTTGACAAACTAACACTACGTACCAATCTAGTACACACAGCTCCTGCTGCTTCTAATGCTGCTGGTGTCTACTCTATTTCCTGTTCGTCTTGTCCTCTCCAATACTGTGCGAAAACTGGCCGTGCAATTAATGACAGACTTAAGGAACACAAAAGAAGAGTTAAGTCTGCAGACACTAACAATGCTCTCTTCTGTCATGTTAGGGATTTTAGTCATCGTATTGATTGGTCTTCTTCTAAAATAATCTTTCCTGCCTCTGTACTCTTCACAGACGCCGTCTTGTCGACTCGGCTCTGATATACAACCTGCCCAACATGAAACTCAGTCCCGACTGTGTTGCTGTTGACACTTCACTTTCACAGTACTCAAATGCTCTAACCTTTCTACCAAACGTGATCTGACATAAGCCTCGTCTCTCCCTTTTTCTCTTGTTTTTTCTTTCTCCTCTTATTCTTACGTTCCCATTCTTCCGTCACCCCATTATTACACTCATCCCATCCGAATCTTGTTTCTTGTTCTTGCCTTTTGCCTTGATTTTACCTTCTAGGAATTACCACCTCCTACCTGCTCCTCACCTCACTCTTACCTTACTTGGTGCCTGTGCTTCCCCCACACCTTCGTTACGGGCTCTCTATTGCCTGTACTTCATGGACATTTTTTCTGAGTAGCTAAATCTAAAACAACAACAAACTTGCTCCCATCACAATCGACTTGATAATGGTCCACGACGGACCGAAGCGTCGTCATCTCTTCATCTTCTGGTGTGCGGGCTGGTCATCTAACCTTACCTAACCTAACCAGAAACGTAAGAACTCAAACAACCCACCTAACCTATCGAGTCCGATAGATAGAAAATGTTGAAAATTGAGAGCCATTACTTTCCATTGTATGTTGTATGTGTAACGCTAGTTTCTATAACGTGACAAATGCGTGCTATTAGTTGAAAAGATGGGGTTAATATTGATGCTAAATTGGAGAATATTTGAAGTAATATTTACATGATTTATATATGGCAGTATGTAAATTACGTAAATCGGAGAATTAAGAGAATATTAAATTTTTGGGTAAATTTTCGTGTAAGAGCCTTTTGTTGCAGTCTGTGTGAGGTATTTTGAAATAATAGTCTCATTCTAAGGTAGGGTTTGTTCAGTCTTTGTGTTAAACGGTGGATGTGTGTGTGTGTGTGTGTGTGTGTGTGTGTGTGTGTGTGTACTCACCTAGTTGTGCTTGTGGGGGTTGAGCTCTGGCTCTTTGGTCCCGCCTCTCAACCGTCAATCAACAGGTGTACAGGTTTCTGATCCTATTGGGCTCTATCATATCTACACTTGAAACTGTGTATGGAGTCAGCCTCCACCACATTGCTTCCTAATGCATTCCATTTGTCAACCACTCTGACACTAAAAAAGTTCTTTCTAATATCTCTGTGGCTCATTTGGGCACTCAGTTTCCACCTGTGTCCCCTAGTGCGTGTGCCCCTTGTGTTAAATAGCCTGTCTTTATCAACCCTGTCGATTTCCTTGAGAATCTTGAATGTGGTGATCATGTCCCCTCTAACTCTTCTGTCTTCCAACGAAGTGAGGTTCAATTCCCGCAGTCTCTCCTCGTAGCTCATACCTCTCAGCTCGGGTACTAGTCTGGTGGTAAACCTTTGAACCTTTCCAGTTTAGTCTTATGCTTGACTAGATATGGACTCCATGCTGGAGCCGCATACTCCAGGATTGGTCTGACATATGTGGTATATAATGTTCTGAAAGATCCCTTACACAAGTTTCTAAAGGCCGTTCTTATGTTAGCCAACCTGGCATATGCTGCTGATGTTATCCTCTTGATATGAGCTTCAGGGGACAGGTCTGGCGTGATATCAACCCCCTGGTCTTTCTCTCTCTCTGACTCTTGAAGTATTTCATCTCCCAAGCGATACCTTGTATCTGGCCTCCTGCTTCCTACCCCTACCTGGTTGATACCTGGTTGATGGGGTTCTGAGAGTTCTTCTTCTCCCCAAGCCCGGCCCGAGGCCAGGCTTGACTTGTGAGAGTTTGGTCCACCAGGCTGTTGCTTGGAGCGACCCGCAGGCCCACATACCCACCACAGCCCGGTTGGTCCGGCACTCCTTGGAGGAATAAATCTAGTTTCCTCTTGAAAATGTCCACGGTTGTTCCGGCAATATTTCTTATGCTTGCTGGGAGGACGTTGAACAACCGCGGACCTCTGATGTTTATACAGTGTTCTCTGATTGTGCCTATGGCACCTCTGCTCTTCACTGGTTCTATTCTACATTTTCTTCCATATCGTTTACTCCAGTACGTTGTTATTTTACTGTGTAGATTTGGTACTTGGCCCTCCAGTATCTTCCAGGTGTATATTATTTGATATCTCTCTCGTCTTCTTTCTAGTGAGTACATTTGGAGGGCTTTGAGACGATCCCAATAATTTAGGTGCTTTATTGCATCTATGCGTGCCGTATATGTTCTCTGTATTCCCTCTATTTCAGCAATCTCTCCTGCTCTGAAGGGGGAAGTGAGTACTGAACAGTACTCAAGACGGGACAACACAAGTGACTTGAAGAGTACAACTATTGTGATGGGATCCCTGGATTTGAAAGTTCTCGTAATCCATCCTATCATTTTTCTGGCTGTCGCAATATTTGCTTGGTTATGCTCCTTAAACGTTAGGTCATCAGACATTATTATTCCCAAATCCTTTACATGCTGTTTTCCTACTATGGGTACATTTGATTGTATTTTGTAGTCTGTATTATGTTTAAGGTCCTCATTTTTACCGTACCTGAGTACCTGGAATTTATCACTGTTAAACATCATGTTATTTTCTGATGCCCAGTCGAAAACTTTATTAATATCAGCTTGAAGTTTTTCAATGTCCTCAGCCGAGGTAATTTTCATACTGATTTTTGTGTCATCTGCAAAGGATGATACGAAGCTGTGACTCGTATTTTTGTCTATATCTGATATGAGAATAAGGAAAAGCAGCGGAGCAAGGGCTGTACCCTGAGGTACAGAGCTTTTAACTGCACTTGGACTAGATTTTATATGGTTGACCGTTGCTCGCTGAGTCCTGTTTGACAGAAAACTGAGTATCCAGCGTCCTACTTTACCGGTTATTCCCATTGACTTCATTTTGTGTGCTTTCACGCCATGGTCACATTTATCGAAAGCCTTTGCGAAGTCCGTGTATATCACATCAGCATTCCGTTTTTCTTCTAATGCCTCAGTGACTTTGTCGTAGTGCTCAAGTAGCTGTGAGAGGCACGATCTTCCCGCTCGAAATCCATGTTGGCCTGGGTTGTGAAGGTCATTGGTCTCCATGAAATTGGTGACCTGACTCCTAATCACTCTCTCAAATACTTTTATGATGTGCGATGTTAGTGCAACTGGTCTATAATTCTTTGCCAATGCTTTGCTCCCTCCCTTGTGTAGAGGGACTATGTCTGCTACTTTAAGTGCATCTGGTATCTCCCCCGTGTCCAAGCTCTTCCTCCACACTGTACTGAGTGCCTGTGCTACCGGCACTTTGCATTTCTTTATAAATATTGAATTCCATGAGTCTGGACCTGGGGCCGAGTGCATGGGCATATTTTCAATTTCTCTTTCAAAATTTAGTGCGCTCGTGTCGATATCAGTTATATTTACAGGGGTTTGAATATCCTGCATAAAGAAATTGTCTGGATCTTCCACTTTCATGTTGTTTATTGGAGTGCTAAACATGTCCTCATACTGCTTTTTTAGGATTTCACTAACTTCTTTGTCATCCTCCATGTATGAACCTTCAATTGTACGAATAGGTCCAATACTGGCAGTGGTTTTTGCTTTTGATTTCGCATATGAGAAGATAGTGCATATAGCACTAGAGATCTGCCATGAGGATGATAAACTAATGATCATAAATGCATACAGTCCACCGCTAAGCAGCACATGGTCAAAGGAGGAGCTAGACAGTAAAAGAGAAGGTCTTATAACAATAATGAGAGAGATCATAGCGAGAGCGGATAACGATAGTTCACGACTGTTGATAGTCTGCGACTTCAACTTGAAAGCCATAGACTGGGAAGCATATGAAACTAAAACAGAAGATTTCTGGACCTGTAAATTTGTAGACCTCACCCTGGAAACATTCTTGTATCAACATGTTAGACAAGCTACGAGGATGAGGGAAGGGGACGTTCCCTCCATGCTAGATTTGATATTTACCAGGAAGGAGGAAGAAATATTTGACATTCAGTACCTTCCTCCCTTGGGTAAAAGTGACCATGTCTTTTTGGGAATAAAGTATGCAATGCGTTATAATCTGGAAGGAAATATGAAGGTTGATGCAACTGAAAAACCTGACTTTAGGAGAGGACATTATGGCAACCTTAGAAATTTTTTTAGTGGGTATAATTGGACAGACTTGTTGCTAGGCAAGGAAGTGAATGAGATGTATGTCAAGTTTTGTGAAATATATGATAAAGGCACCAACAAATTTATACCAAAACAGGTAGCAGAACTAGGAAACAGGATTGGTTCAACAGAAAGTGCGAGAGGGCCAGAGACCAAAAGACACAAAAATGGAATCAATACAGGAAGAGGCCAAACCCCCAAACATACCAGCGATACAAAGATGCGAGAAACAACTACACGGCAGTGAGGAGAGAGGTAGAAAGAAATTTTGAAAAAGGGATTGCAGACAAATGTAAAACAGAACCAGGTCTATTCTATACATTCATAAACAACAAATTGCAGGTAAAGGATGATATACAGAGGTTGAAAATGGGAAATAGATTCACGGAAAATGAAAAGGAAATGTGTGAAACATTAAACGAAAAGTTCCAAAGTGTATTTGTACAAAATTAAATCTTCAAAGAACCAGATACAATAAGAATTCCAGAGAACAACATAGAGCACATAGAGGGGTCTAGAGACGAAGTGGAAAAAATGCTCAAGGAGCTAAATAGGAACAAGGCAGTTGGTCCAGATGGAGTTTCACCATGGGTTCTGAGAGAATGTGCACCTGAGCTCAGCATTCCTCTTCAACTGATTTTTCAGGCATCCCTGTTTACAGGAGTTGTAGCTGATGTGTGGAAAAAGGCTAACATAGTTCAAATCTACAAAAGTGGAAGCAGTGAAGACCCCCTTAATTATAGACCGGTATCATTGATAAGTGTAATAGTCAAAATATTGGAAAAAATATTAAACTAAATGGGTAGAACACCTGGAGAGAAATGATATAATATCAGACAGACAGTATGGTTTTCGATCTGGAAGATCCTGTGTATCGAATTTACTCAGTTTCTATGATCGAACATCAGAGATATTACAGGAAAGAGATGGTTGGGTTGACTGCATCTATCTGGACCTAAAAAAGGCTTTTGACCGAGTTCTACATAAGAGGTTGTTCTGGAAACTGGAAAATATTGGAGGGGTGACAGGTACGCTTCTAACATAGATCAAAAAATTTCTGACTGATAGAAAAATGAGGGCAGTTATCAGAGGCAATGTATCGGACTGGAGAAATGTCACAAGTGGAGTACCAAAGGGTTCAATTCTTGCAGCAGTGATGTTTATTGTCTACATAAATTGGTATACCAGTTGGTATACAGAATTATATGAACATGTTTGCTGATGATGCTAAGATAATAGGAAGGATAAGAAACTTAGATGATTGTCATGCCCTTCAAGAAGACCTGGACAAAATAAGTATATGGAGCACCACTTGGCAAATGGAATTTAATGTTAATAAATGCCATGTTATGGAATGTGGAATAGGAGAACATAAACCCCATACAATCTATATATTATGTAAGAAATCTTTAAAGAATTCTGATAAAGAAAGGGATCTAGGGGTGGTTCTAGATAGAAAACTATCACCTGAGGACCACATAAAGAATATTGTGCGAGGAGCCTATGCCGCACTTTCTAACTTCAGAATTTCTTTTAAATACATGGATGGCGATATACTTAAGAAATTATGCACGACTTTTGTTAGGCCAAAGCAAGAATATGCAGCGGTTGTGTGGTGCCCATATCTTAAGAAGCACATCAACAAACTGGAAAAGGTGCAAAGACATGCTACTAAGTGGCTCCCAGAACCGAAGGGCAAGAGCTACGAAGAGAGGTTAGAGGCATTAAATATGCCAAAACTGGAAGACAGAAGAAAAAGAGGTGATATGATCACTACATACAAAATAATAACAGGAATTGATAAAATCGATAGGGAAGATTTCCTGAGACCTGGAGTTTTAAGAACAAGAGGTCATAGATATAAACTAGCTAAACACAGATGCCGAAGAAATATAAGAAAATTCACTTTTGTAACCAGAGTGGTAGACGGCTGGAACAAGTTAGGTGAGAAGGTGGTGGAGGCCAAGACCGTCAGTAGTTTCAAAGCGTTATATGACAAAGAGTGCTGGGAAGACGGGACATCACGAGCGTAGCTCTTATCTTGTAACTACACTTAGGTAGCACTTAGGTAACACTTAGGTAATTACACACACACACACACACACACACACACACACACACACACATACACACACACACCCACACACACACACACATACACACACACACCCACACACACACACACACACACACACACACACACACACACACACACACACACACACACACACACACACACACACACACACACACACACACACACACACACAACAGGGGCCTCGTAGCCTGGTGGATAGCGCGCAGGACTCGTAATTCTGTGACGCGGGTTCGATTCCCGCACGAGGCAGAAACAAATGGGCAAACTGAAAACTCACACCCCAGAAGTGACTCGAACCCATACTCCCACAACTGGTATGTACAGGGACGCCTTAATCCGCTTGACCATCACGACCGGACATAAGGAAGTGATAGCCGAGGCTATTTGAACCACTTCCCCGCCGGCACTCGGATGGTAATCTTGGGCATAGCATTTTATCAAATCACCTCATTCTTTGGGGCACACGTGAGGAACACAAATGGGCAAAGTTTCTTTCACCCTAAGTGCCCCTGTTACCTACCAGTAAATAGGTACCTGGGAGTTAGTCAGCTGTCACGGGCTGCTTCCTGGGGTGTGTGTGTGTGTGTGTGTGTGTGTGTGGTGTGGGAATAAAAAAAAAAAAAAAAAAAAAAAAGTAGTTAGTAAACAGTTGATTGACAGTTGAGAGGCGGGCCGAAAGAGCAAAGCTCAACCCCCGCAAAAACACAACTAGTAAACACACACACACACACTATAGAGGGAGAGAAAATACATGTATGAAAGGGAAAACCTAGTTACAGCCACGAGGAGGAGATATATGGTTGAGAGGGTAGTGAGGAGGGAAAAATATGGAGAGTGGGGTAGCAGGGGGAGGGGGGGGGAATTTAGAGCAAGAGGATAGGCCATAGCAAGAGCATAGGCCATAGCAAGAGGGTGGGCCATGCAGGAAAAGAGTTTAAGGTAGGAAGGTGGGTTAGAGGCAGGAGGGTGGATTAGGGTGAAAGTTAAAAGTAGGGAGCTACATTGAATATCTATAGGCCGAGAGCAGGAGGAAGGGGAGGGTCTTTTACGGTGCTGGAAGGGAGAGAAAGGGGAAGAGGGAGGGGAGGGCTTCTGGTGCTTCCGCTTGACAGTCAGGTGGGAGTAGCTGGCGTAGGGGTAGATGGGTGAAGGATAACGAGGAACGAATAGAATTAAAGAGGAGACTTAGGGTGTCCAAGATCCACCTCAACTACGGTTATTGAGACAATAAGATACGTCTCAAAAGGATAGAGTAGCTTAGGCTATTTCTGACCTCTACAGTGGGGTAAGGAGACATAGCGGCACACAAAGGGAATTTATAAGAGGGAGGGAAGTATTCAGAGAATGGGAAGGGTGGCAGCTGGTGATATGGGTTAATGGAAGAGAAGCTGATACATTCCTGGTTTTCTGTAAAGGCAGGTGGAACGGGAATAAGGGAGTTGAAAACAAAAAGGCATCAGACTGGAAGGAAACGGTCTGGTGAAGAAGAAAAAAAATTATTGAATGCAACTGCCAGTGCCAATCAAGCAGGCTGTGAATCATACGTCAGGATGCGAACAGCCGCGTTCCTCAGCCTGGTCGACCAGTCCAGTAACCAGGTGGCCTGGTCGGAGACCGGGCCACTGGGCCGTTGATCTCCGTAACCATAACAGCGCAAAATACTACCATAACAGTGCACAATACCACCATAACAGTGCTCAATACCACCATAACTGTACACAATACCACCATAACTGTACACAATACCACCATAACTGTGCACAATACCACCATAACTGTGCACAATACCACCATAACTGTGCACAATACCACCATAACAGTGCTCAATACCACCATAACTGCACACAATACAACCATAACAGTGCACAATACCACCATAACAGTGCACAATACCACCATAACAGTGCACAATACCACCATAACAGTGCTCAATACCACCATAACAGTGCTCAATACCACCATAACAGTACACAATACCACCATAACAGCGCACAATGCCACCATAACAGTGCACAATACCACCATAACTGTACACAATACCACAATAACAGTGCTCAATACCACCATAACAGAGCTCAATACCACCATAACAGTACACAATACAACCATACCAGCGCACAATACCACCATAACAGTGCACAATACCACCATAACAGTGCTCAATACCACCATAACAGTGCACAATACCACCATAACAGTGCACAATACCACCATAACAGTGCACAATACCACCATAACTGTACACAATACCACCATAACAGTGCACAATACCACCATAACAGTGCACAATACCACCATAACAGTGCTCAATACCACCATAACTGTGCACAATACCACCATAACAGTGCTCAATACCACCATAACAGTGCTCAATACCACCATAACAGTGCACAATACCACCATAACAGTGCACAATACCACCATAACAGTGCACAATACCACCATAACAGTGCACAATACCACCATAACAGTGCACAATACCACCATAACAGTGCACAATACCACCATAACAGTGCACAATACCACCATAACAGTGCCCAATACCATAACAGTGCACAATACCACCATAACAGTGCCCAATACCACCATAACAGTGCTCAATACCACCATAACAGTGCACAATACCACAATAACAGTGCACAATACCACCATAGCAGTGCACAATACCACCATAACAGTGCACAATACCACCATAACAGCGCACAATACCACCATAACAGTGCACAATACCACCAAAACAGTGCACAATACCACCATAACAGTGCTCAATACCACCATAACTGTACACAATACCACCATAACAGTGCACAATACCACCATAACAGTGCACAATACCACCATAACAGTGCACAATACCACCATAACAGTGCTCAATACCACCATAACTGTACACAATACCACCATAACAGTGCACAATACCACCATAACAGTGCACAATACCACCATAACAGTGCACAATACCACCATAACAGTGCACAATACCACCATAACAGTGCACAATACCACCATAACAGTGCACAATACCACCATAACAGTGCACAATACCACCATAACAGTGCACAATACCACCATAACTGTACACAATACCACCATAACAGTGCTCAATACCACCATAACAGTGCACAATACCACCATAACAGTGCTCAATACCACCATAACAGTGCACAATACCACCATAACAGTGCTCAATACCACCATAACTGTGCACAATACCACCATAACAGTGCACAATACCACCATAACAGTGCTCAATACCACCATAACTGTACAGAATACCACCATAACACCGGCAGAACGCCACCATTCACACCATAACCTGAGCCATGGTTGTTAGTTCGCTTGGGGTCTCGACATATTGATTTAAATTTCATTGTAACGTTATGTTGAGGTTATCTTGAGATGATTTTGGGGCTTTAGTGTCCCCGCGGCCCGGTCCTAGACCAGGCCTCCACCCCCAGGAAGCAGCCCGTGACAGCTGACTAACACCCAGGTATCTATTTTACTGCTAGAAAACAGGGGCATAGGGTGAAAGAAACTCTGTCAATTGTTTCTCGCCGGCGCCCGGGATCGAACCCAGGATTACAGGATCACGAGTCCAGTGTGCTGTCCGCTCGGCCGACCGACGTGCCCATACGTCAAAAATGGTTGGGGACACGTTTCTTTACACCTAATGCCGCTGTTCACCTAGCCGTAAACAGATACCTTAGGAGTCAATCAACGGCTGTGGGGGGTTGCTTCCGTGGGAAATTACAAGTCGTTAATCTTGGGTGTCAAGACGCACTCCCAAGACACAACACACATCAAGATAAAAACAACACACACATCAACATCAAACAAAACACATCAAAAACACACACATCAACAACACACACATCACCTTACATCATAAAAACATGACATTTCATCTGGGTTTAATACCCAGATCTTTCACATGTTAAATTATATCATTTAGCTGTTACCTTTGTTGATCGGTTTTTTTCTTTCGTGTCTTGCTTCGTGTCTCTCGCAGGATTTCTAATTATCGTTTCTTTGCCCTCTCACTTACCCTCCCCGGAGCCCGGCGACGGCCTGTCTTGCTGGTGGAATCTGGCCCTTGACTGGCCACTCAAGGGCCAGCCTTCCTGCTGGTGGAACCTCTCCAGGGCCAGTCATCTTGCTGGTGCAACCACTCAAGGGCCAGTCTTCCTGCCGGTTGGAATCTCTCAAGGGCCAGTCATCTTGCTGGTGGAACCACTCAAGGGCCAGTCTTCCTGCTGGTGGAACCTCTCAAGGGCCAGTCATCTTGCTGGTGGAACCACTCAAGGGCCAGTCTTCCTGCTGGTAGAACCTCTCAAGGGCCTGTCTTCTTGCTGGTGGAACCTCTTAAGGGTCAGGTCTTCTTGCTATTGGAACCTCTCAAGGGCCAGTAATCTTGCTGGTGGAACCACTCAAGGGCCAGTCTTCATGCTGGTAGAACCTCTCAAGGGCCTGTCTTCTTGCTGGTGGAACCTCTTAAGGGTCAGTCTTCTTGCTGGTGGAACCTATCACGGGCCAGTCTTCTTGCTGGTGGAACCTCTCAACGGCCGGTCTTCTTGCTATTGGAACCTCTCAAGGGCCAGTAATCTTGCTGGTGGAACCACTCAAGGGCCAGTCTTCCTGCTGGTAGAACCTCTCAAGGGCCTGTCTTCTTGCTGGTGGAACCTCTTAAGGGTCAGTCTTCTTGCTGGTGGAACCTATCACGGGCCAGTCTTCTTGCTGGTGGAACCTCTCAACGGCCGGTCTTCTTGCTATTGGAACCTCTCAAGGGCCAGTAATCTTGCTGGTGGAACCACTCAAGGGCCAGTCTTCATGCTGGTAGAACCTCTCAAGGGCCTGTCTTCTTGCTGGTGGAACCTCTTAAGGGTCAGTCTTCTTGCTGGTGGAACCTATCACGGGCCAGTCTTCTTGCTGGTGGAACCTCTCAAGGGCCGGTCTTCTTGCTGGTGGAACCTCTCAAGGGCCAGTAATCTTGCTGGTGGAACCACTCAAGGGCCAGTCTTCATGCTGGTGGAAACTCTCCAGGCCAGTCATCTTGCTGGTGGAACCACTCAAGGGTCAGTCTTCATGCTGGTGGAACCTCTCCAGGCCAGTCATCTTGCTGGTGGAACCACTCAAGGACCAGTCTTCATGCTGGTGGAACCTCTCCAGGCCAGTCATCTTGCTGGTAGAACCACTCAAGGGCCAGTCTTCTTGCTAGTGGAAACACTCAAAGGCCAGTCTTCCTGCTGGTAGAACCTCTCAAGGGCCTGTCTTCTTGTTGGTGGAACCACTCAAGGGCCAGTCGTCCTGCTGGTAGAACCTCTGAAGGACCTGTCTTCTTGCTGGTGGAACCTCTTAAGCGTCAGTCTTCTTGCTGGTGGAACCTATCACGGGCCAGTCTTCTTGCTGATGGAACCTCTCAAGGGCTAGTCATCTTGCTGGTGGAACTACTCAACGGCCTGTCTTCTTGCTGGTGGAACCTCTCAAGGGCCAGTCTTATTTCTGGTGGAACCACTCAAGGGCCAGTCTTCTTTCTGGTGGAACCTCTTAAGGGCCAGTCTTCTTCCTGGTGAAACCTATCAAGGGCCATTTTTCTTGCTGGTGGAACCACTCAAGGGACAGTCTTCATGCTGGTGGAACCACTTAAGGGCCAGTCGTTTTGCTAGTGGAACCTCTCAAGGGCCAGTCTTCTTGCTGGTGGAACCTCTCAAGGGCCAGTCTTCTTACTGGTGGAAACTCTCAAGGGCCAGTCTTCTTGCTGGTGGAATCTCTTAAGGGTCAGTCTTCTTGCTAGTGGAACCTATCAAGGGCCAATCTTCTTGCTGGTGGAACCACTCAAGGGCCAGTCTTCTTGCTGGTGGAACCACTCAAGGGCCAGTCTTCTTGCTAGTGGAACCACTCAGGGCCAGTCTTCCTGCTGGTAGAACCTCTCAAGGGCCTGTCTTCTTGTTGGTGGAACCTCTTAAGGGTCAGTCTTCTTGCTGGTGGAACCACTCAAGGGCCAGTCTTCTTGCTGATGGAACCACTCAAGGGCCAGTCTTCTTGCTGGTGGACCCTCTTAAGGGTCAGTTTTCTTGCTTTTGGAACCACTCAAGGGCCAGTCATCTTGCTGGTGGAACCACTAAACGGCCAGTCTTCATGCTGGTGGAACCACTTAAGGGCCACTCTTCTTGCTAGTGGAACCTCTCAAGGGCCAGTCTTCTTGCTGGTGGAACTACTAAAGGGCCAGTCTTCTTGCTGGTGGAACTACTAAAGGGCCAGTCTTCTTGCTGGTGGAAACACTCAAAGGCCAGTCCTCTTGCTGGTGGAACCACTGCACGGCCAGTCTTCATGCTGGTGGAACCACTTAAGGGCCAGTCTTCTTGCTAGTGGAACCTCTCAAGGGCCAGTCTTCTTGCTGGTGGAACCTCTCAAGGGCCAGTCTTCTTGCTGGTGGAACCTCTCAAGGGCCAATCTTCTTGCTGGTGGAAACACTCAAATGCCAGTCTTCTTGCTGGTGGAACTACTCAACGGCCAGTCTTCTTGCTGGTGGAACCTCTCAAGGGCCAGTCTTCTTGCTGGAGGAGCCTCACAAGGGCCAGTCATCCTGCTGGTGGAACCTCTGAAAGGCCAATCTTCTTGCTGGTGGAACCTCTCAAGGGCCAGTCATCTTGCTGGTGGAACCACTCAAAGGCCAGTCTTCTTGCTAGTGGAACCACTCAAGGGGAAGTCTTTCTGCTGGTAGAACATCTCAAGGGCCTGACTTCTTGCTGGTGGAACCTCTTAAGGGTCAGTCTTCTTGCTAGTGGAACCTATCGCGGGCCAGTCTTCTTGCTGGTGGAACCTCTTGAAGGTCAGTCTTCCTGCTGGTGGAACCTATCACGGGCCAGTCTTCTTGCTGGTGAAAATTCTCAAGGGCCAGTCTTCTTGCTGATGGAACCACTCAAGGGCCAGTCTTCCTGCTGGTAGAACCTCTCAAAGGCCAGTCTTCTTGTTGGTGGAACCTCTTAGGGGCAGTCTTCTTACTAGTGGAACCTTTTAAGGGCCAGTCTTCTTGCTGGTGGAACCACTGAACGGCCAGTCTTCTTGCTGGTGGAACCACTCAAGGGCCAGTCATCTTGCTGGTGGAACCACTGAACGGCCAGTCTTCATGCTGGTGAAACCACTTAAGGGCCAGTCTTCTTGCTAGTGGAACCTCTCAAGGGCCAGTCGTCTTGCTGGTGGAACCTCTCAAGGGCCAGTCGTCTTGCTGGTGGAACCTCTCAAGGGCCAATCTTCTTGCTGGTGGAAACACTGAAGGGCCAGTCTTCGTGCTGGTGGAACTACTCAACGGCCAGTCTTCTTGCTGGTGGAACCTCTCAAGGGCCAGTCATCTTGCTGGCGGAACCACTCAAAGGCCAGTCTTCTTGCTAGTGGAACCTCTCAAGGGCCTTTCATCTTGGTGGTGGAACCTCTCAAAGGCCAATCTTCTTGCTGGTGGAACCTCTCAAGGGCCAGTCAACTTGCTGGTGGAACCACTCAAAGGCCAGTCTTCTTGCTAGTGGAACCACTTAAGGGCCAGTCTTCCTGCTGGTAGAAGATCTCAGGGGCCTGACTTCTTGCTGGTGGAACCTATCACGGGCCAGTCTTTTTGCTGGTTGAAACTTTCAAGGGCCAGTCTTCTTGCTGGTGGAACCTCTTAAAGGTCAGTCTTTTTGCTGATGGAACTTATCAAAAGTCAGACTTCTTGTGGGTGGAACCACTCAAGGGCCAGTCTTCTTGCTGGTGGAACAACTCAAGGGCCAGTCATTTTGCTGGTGGAACCACTGAAGGGCCAGACTTCATGCTGGTGGAACCACTTAAGGGCCAGTCTTCTTGCTAGTAGCACCTCTCAAAGGCCAGTCTTCTTGCTGGAGGTACCTCTCAAGGGTCAGTCATCTTGCTAGTTGAACCACTGAAGGGCCAGTCTTCATGGTGGTGGAAACACTTAAGGGACAGTCTTCTTGCTAGTGGAACCTCTCAAGGTTCAGTCTTCTTGCTGGTGGAATCTCTCAAGGGCCAGTCATCTTGCTAGTGGAACCCCTCACAGGCTAGTCGTCTTGCTGGCGGAACCAATCACAGGCCAGTCTTCTTGCTGGTGGGGCCGCTCAAGGGTCAGTCACATTGTAGGTGGAACCTCTCAATGGCCAGTCATCTTGCTGGTGGAACAAGTCAATGGCCAGTCTTCTTGCTGGTGGAACCTCTCAAGGGCCAGTCTTCTTGCTGGTGGAACTTCTCAAGGGCCAGTCATCGTTCTGGTGGAACCACTCAAGGGCCAGTCTTCTTGCTGGTGGAACCACTCAAGGGACAGTCTTCTTGCTAGTGGAACAACTCAAGGGACAGTCTTAGATCTTACAACCTTACAAGAGAAGAAACAGAGAGGGAGGGTGGAGGGAATATGATTACAACAGACAAGAAACAGAGAGGAAAAGTTGAGATGGACGCAGACAGCCTCTTTAAATTAAATTGAGATAATATAAGTCAAGAGGTCATACGTGATAACTAGAAATATAAGGAAATACCCGTCCTAGTCGTCAACAAGAGGAATATACTGAAAGAAGAAGCCGTGGAAGCCACCATCATCTTCAAATTCAAGATCAGATTTGAAACAGATTTTGAACGTCAAGAGAGTCAAGTTGTAACGCAACAGGTAAAACAGGTTAAGTAGGCCAACCCCTCTCAAATTATGCGTCTGATTTTGTACGCTATGATCCCCTACGTACAAAATATATTGTACTAGGAAAAATAGTAGGTTATGAATATGCTCATTTTCTATGCATAGGATGATTACATTAAGTTAAGTAAGGTTAAGTGGCTTGCGTCCGTACGTTATAGTAGCCCTGATTATGTACGTTGTGGCGAATTAAGTAAATGGTCTAAATAGGCCGGGGGGAATAAAGAGCTAATATCAGTGACTATCTCTCGGTAGTCACTGATATTAAGCACTATACCATGCCATACCACCATAACAGTGCACAATACCACCATAACAGCGCACAATACCACCATAACAGTGCACAATACCACCATAACAGCGCACAATACCACCATAACAGTGCACAATACCACCATAACAGTGCACAATACCACCATAACAGTGCACAATACCACCATAACAGTGCACAATACAACCATAAAAGTGCACAATACCACCATAACAGTACACAATACAACCACAACAGTGCACAATACAACCATAACAGTGCTCAATACCACCATAACTATGCACAATACCACCATAACAGTGCACAATACCACCATAACAGTACACAATACCACCATAACAGTACACAATACCACCATAACAGTACACAATACCACCATAACAGTGCTCAATACCACCATAACTATGCACAATACCACCATAACAGTGCACAATACCACCATAACAGTACACAATACAACCACAACAGTGCACAATACAACCATAACAGTGCTCAATACCACCATAACAGTGCACAATACCACCATAACAGTACACAATACCACCATACAAGTACACAATACAACCACAACAGTGCACAATACAACCATAACAGTTCTCAATACCACCATAACTATGCACAATACCACCATAACAGTGCACAATACCACCATAACAGTGCACAATACCACCATAACAGTGCACAATACCACCATAACAGTACACAATACCACCATAACAGGACACAATACAACCACAACAGTGCACAATACAACCATAACAGTGCACAATACCACCATAACAGTGCACAATACCACCATAACAGTACACAATACCACCATAACAGTACACAATACAACCACAACAGTGCACAATACAACCATAACAGTGCTCAATACCACCATAACTATGCACAATACCACCATAACAGTGCACAATACCACCATAACAGTGCACAATACCACCATAACAGTGCACAATACCACCATAACAGTGCACAATACCACCATAACAGTGCACAATACCACCATACCAGTGCACAATACCACCATAACAGTGCACAATACCACCATAACAGTGCACAATACCACCATAACAGTGCACAATACCACCATAACAGTGCACAATACCACCATAACAGTACACAATACCACCATAACAGTGCACAATACCACCATAACTATGCACAATACCACCATAACAGTGCACAATACCACCATAACAGTACACAATACCACCATAACAGTGCACAATACCACCATAACAGCGCACAATACCACCATAACAGTGCACAATACCACCATAACAGTACACAATACCACCATAACAGTGCACAATACCACCATAACAGTGCACAATACCACCATTACAGTGCACAATACCACCATAACAGTACACTATACCACCATAACAGTGCACAATACCACCATAATAGTGCACAATACCACCATAACAGTGCACAATACCACCATAACTATGCACAATACCACCATAACAGTGCACAATACCACCATAACAGTACACAATACCACCATAACTATGCACAATACCACCATAACAGTGCACAATACCACCATAACAGTACACAATACCACCATAACTATGCACAATACCACCATAACAGTGCACAATACCACCATAACAGTACACTATACCACCATAACAGTGCACAATACCACCATAACAGTGCCTAATACCACCATAACAGTGCACAATACCACCATAACAGTACACTATACCACCATAACAGTGCACAATACCACCATAACAGTGCACAATACCACCATAACAGTACACAATACCACCATAACAGTGCACAATACCACCATAACAGTGCCTAATACCACCATAACAGTGCACAATACCACCACAACAGTGCACAATACCACCATAACAGTGCACAATACCACCACAACAGTGCCCAATACAACCATAACAGTGCTCAATACCACCATAACAGTGCACAATACCACCATAACAGTGCACAATACCACCATAACAGTACACAATACCACCATAACAGTGCACAATACCACCATAACAGTGCACAATACCACCACAACAGTGCACAATACCACCATAACAGTGCACAATACCACCACAACAGTGCCTAATACAACCATAACAGTGCTCAATACCACCATAACAGTGCACAATACCACCATAACAGTACACAATACCACCATAACTGTACACAATACCACCATAACAGTGCACAATACCACCATTACAGTGCACAATACCACCATAACAGTGCACAATACCACCATAACAGTGCTCAATACCACCATAACAGTGCACAATACCACCATAACAGTGCTCAATACCACCATAACAGTGCACAATACCACCATAACAGTGCACAATACCACCATAACAGTGCACAATACCACCATAACAGTGCTCAATACCACCATAACTCTACACAATACCACCATAACAGTGCACAATACCACCATAACAGTGCACAATACCACCATAACAGTGCACAATACCACCACAACAGTGCTCAATACCACCATAACAGTGCTCAATACCACCATAACAGTGCACAATACCACCATAACAGTGCACAATACCACCATAAAAGTGCACAATACCACCATAACAGTGCACAATACCACCATAACAGTGCACAATACCACCATAACAGTGCACAATACCACCATAACAGTGCACAATACCACCATAACAGTGCTCAATACCACCATAACTGTGCACAATACCACCATAACAGTGCTCAATACCACCATAACTGTACACAATACCACCATAACAGTGCACAATACCACCATAACAGTGCACAATACCACCATAACAGTGCACAATACCACCATAACAGTGCCCAATACCACCATAACAGTGCACAATACCACCATAACAGTGCACAATACCACCATAACAGTGCACAATACCACCATAACAGTGAACAATACCACCATAACAGTGTTCAATACCACCATAACAGTGCACAATACCACCATAACAGTGCACAATACCACCATAACAGTGCACAATACCACCATAACAGTGCACAATACCACCATAACTGTGCTCAATACCACCATAACTGTACACAATACCACCATAACAGTGCACAATACTACCATAACAGTGCTCAATACCACCATAACAGTGCTCAATACCACCATAACACCGGCAGAACGCCACCATTCACACCATAACCTGAGCCATGGTTGTTAGTTCGCTCGGGGTCTCGACATATTGATTTAAATTTCATTGTAACGTTATGTTGAGGTTATCTTGAGATGATTTTGGGGCTTTAGTGTCCCCGCGGCCCGGTCCTAGACCAGGCCTCCACCCCCAGGAAGCAGCCCGTGACAGCTGACTAACACTCAGGTATCTATTTTACTGCTAGAAAACAGGGGCATAGGGTGAAAGAAACTCTGCCCATTGTTTCTCGCCGGCGCCCGGGATCGAACCCAGGATTACAGGATCACGAGTCCAGTGTGCTGTCCGCTCGGCCGACCGACGTGCCCATACGTCAAAAATGGTTGGGGACACGTTTCTTTACACCTAATGCCGCTGTTCACCTTGCCGTAAACAGATATCTCAGGAGTTAATCAACGGCTGTGGGGGGTTGCTTCCGTGGGAAATTACAAGTCGTTAATCTTGGGTGACAAGACGCACTCCCAAGACACAACACACATCAAGATAAAAACAACACACACATCAACATCAAACAAAACACATCAAAAACACACACATCAACAACACACACATCACCTTACATCATAAAAACATGACATTTCATCTGGGTTTAATACCCAGATCTTTCACATGTTAAATTATATCATTTAGCTGTTACCTTTGTTGATCGTTTTTTTTCTTTCGTGTCTTGCTTCGTGTCTCTCGCAGGATTTCTAATTATCGTTTCTTTGCCCTCTCACTTACCCTCCCCGGAGCCCGGCGACGGCCTGTCTTGCTGGTGGGGCCACTCAAGGGCCAGCCTTCCTGCTGGTGGAACCTCTCCAGGGCCAGTCATCTTGCTGGTGGAACCACTCAAGGGCCAGTCTTCTTGCTAGTGGAAACACTCAAAGGCCAGTCTTCCTGCTGGTAGAACCTCTCAAGGGCCTGTCATCTTGCTGGTGGAACCACTCAAGGGTCAGTCTTCTTGCTAGTGGAAACACTCAAAGGCCAGTTTTCCTGCTGGTAGAACCTCTCAAGGGCCTGTCTTCTTGCTGGTGGAACCTCTTAAGGGTCAGTCTTCTTGCTGGTGGACCCTCTCAAGGGCCAGTCTTCTTGCTGGTGGAACCTCTCAAGGGCCAGTCATCTTGCTGGTGGAACCATTCAAGGGCCAGTCTTCTTGCTAGTGGAACCACTCAAGGGCCAGTCTTCCTGCTGGTAGAACCTCTCAAAGGCCAGTCTTCTTGCTGGTGGAACCTCTTAAGGGTCAGTCTTTTTGCTGGTGGAACCTATCACGGGCCAGTCTTCTTGCTGGTGGAACCACTCAAGGGCCAGGCTTCCTGCTGGTGGAACCACTCAAGGGCCAGTCTTCTTGCTGGTGGAACCACTCAAGGGCCAGTCATCTTGATGGTGGAACCACTGAAGGGCCAGTCTTCATGCTGGTGGAACCACTTAAGGGCCAGTCTTCCTGCTGGTAGAACCTCTCAAGGGCCTGTCTTCTTGCTTGTGGAACCACTCAAGGGCCTGTCTTCTTGCTGGTGGAACCTCTCAAGGGCCATTCTTCTTGCTGGTGGAATTTCTCAAGGGCCAGTCATCTTGCTGGTGGAACCACTCAAGGGCCAGTCTTCTTGCTGGTGGAACCACTCAAGGGCCAATGTACTTGCTGGTGGAACCACTCAAGGGCCAGTCTTCTTGCTGGTGGAAACTCTCAAGGGTCAGTCTTCTTGCTGGTGGAACCTCTTAAGGGTCAGTCTTCTTGCTAGTGGAACCAATCAAGGGCCAATCTTCTTGCTGGTGGAACCACTCAAGGGCCAGTCTTCATGATGGTGGAACCACTCAAGGGCCAGTCATCTTGCTGGTGGAACCACTGAACGGCCAGTCTTCATGCTGGTGGAACCACTTAAGGGCCAGTCTCCTTGCTAGTGGAACCTCTCAAGGGTCAGTCTTCTTGCTGGTGGAACCTCTCAAGGGCCAGTCATCTTGCTGGTGGAACCACTCAAGGGCCAGTCGTCTTGCTAGTGGAACCACTCAACGGCCAGTCTTTTTACTGGTGGAACCTCTCAAAGGCCAGTCTTCTTGCTGGTGGAACCTCTCAAGAGCCAGTCTTCTTGCTGGTGGAACCTCTCAAGGGTCAGACTTCTTGCTGTTGGAACATCTCAAGGGCCAGTCTTCTTACTGGTGGAACAACTCAAGGGTCAAACTTCTTGCTAGTGCAACCACTCAAGGGCCAGTCATCTTGCTGGAGGAACCTCTCAAGGGCCTGTCTTCTTGCTGGTGGAACCACTCAAGGGCCTGTCTTCTTGCTGGTGGAACCTCTCAAGGGCCAGTCTTCTTGCTGGTGGAACCACTCAAGGGTCTGTCTTCTTGCAGGTGGAACCACTCAAGGGCCTGTCTTCTTGCTGGTGGAACCACTCAAGGGCCAGTCATCTTGCTGGAGGAACCTCTCAAGGGCCAGTCTTCTTGCTGGTGGAATTTCTCATGGCCCAGTCATCTTGCTGGTGGAACCACTCAAGGGGCAGTCTTCTGGTTGGAGGAACCTATCAAGGGCCAATCTTCTTGCTGGTGGAACCACTCAAGGGCCAGTCTTCTTGCTGTTGGAACCACTCAAGGACCAGTCTTCTTGCTGGTGGAACCACTCAAGGGCCAGTCTTCTTGCTGGTGGAACCTCTTAAGGGTCAGTCTTCTTGCTGGTGGAACCACTCAAGGGCCAGTCATCTTGCTAGTGGAACCTCTCAAGAGCCAGTCTTCTTGCTGGTGGAACCACTCAAGGGCCAGTCATCGTGCTGGTGGAACCACTGAACGGCTAGTCTTCATGCTGGTGGAACCACTTAAGGGCCAGTCTTGTTGCTAGTGGAACCTCTAAAGGGCCAGTCTTCTTGCTAGTGAAACCTCTCAAGGGCCAGTCTTCTTGCTGGTGGAACCTCTCAAGGGCCAGTCTTCTTGCTGGAGGAACCTCTCAAGGGCCAGTCTTCTTGCTGGTGGAACCTCTCAAGGGCCAGTCTTCTTGCTGGAGGAACCACTCAAGGGCCAGTCTTCTTGCTGGTGGAACCACTCAAGGGCCAGTCATCTTGCTGGTGGAACCACTGAACGGCCAGTCTTCATGCTGGTGGAACCACTTAAGGGCCAGTCTTGTTGCTAGTGGAACCTCTCAAGGGCCAGTCTTCTTGCTAGTGGAACCTCTCAAGGGCCAGTCTTCTTGCTGGTGGAACCTCTCAAGGGCCAGTCTTCTTGCTGGAGGAACCTCTCAAGGGATAGTCATCCTGCTGGTGGAACCTCTCAAAGGCTAGTCTTCTTGCTGGTGGAACCTCTTAAAGGTCAGTGTTTTTGCTGGTGGAACCACTCAAGGGTCAGACTTCTTGCTGGTGGAACCACTCAAAGGCCAGTCTTCGTGCTGGTGGAACACCTCAAGGGCCAGACATCTTGCTGGTGGAACCACTTAAGGGTCACTCTTCTTGCTGGTAGAACCTCTCAAGAGCCAGACTTCTTGCTGGTGGAACCTCTCAAGGGTAGGCCTTCTTGCTGTTGGAACAACTCAAGGGCCAGTCTTCTTGCTAGTGGAACCTCTCAAGGGCCAGTCATCTTGCTGGTGGAACCTCTCAAGGGCTAGTTTTCTTGCTGTTGGAACAACTCAAGGGGCAGTCTTCTTGCTAGTGGAACCTCTCAAGGGGCCAGTGTTCTTGTTGGCGGAACCTCTCAAGGGTTAGTCTTATTGCTGGTGGAACCACTCAAGGGCTAGTCTTCTTGCTGGTGAACCTCTCAAGGGCCAATCATCTTGCTTGTTGAACCACTCAAGGACCAGTCTTCTTCCTAGTGGAACCGCTCAAGGGCCAGTCTTCCTGCTGGTAGAACCTCTCAAGGGCCAGTCTTCTTGCTGGTGGAACCTCTTAAGGGTCAGTCTTCTTGCTGGTGGAACCTATCAAGGGCCAGTTTTCTTGCTGGTGGTACTACTCAAGGGCCAGTCATCTTGCTAGTTGAACCACTGAAGGGCCAGTCTTCATGGTGGTGGAAACACTTAAGGGACAGTCTTCTTGCTGGTGGGGCCGCTCAAGGGCCAGTCATCATGCTGGTGGAACCTCTCAAGGGCCAGTCACCTTGTAGGTGGAACCTCTCAAGGGCCAGTCATCTTGCTGGTGGGACCTCTCAATGGCCAGTCATCGTGCTGGTGGAACCACTCAAGGGCCAGTCTTCTTGCTGGTGGAACCTCTCAAGGGCCAGTCTTCTTGCTGGTGGGACCTCTCAAGGGCCAGTCATCGTGCTGGAGGAACCACTCAAGGGCCAGAATTCTTGCTGGTGGAACCACTCAAGGGCCAGTCTTCTTGCTGGAGGAACAACTCAAGGGCCAGTCTTCTTGCTGGTGGACCCTTTCAAGGACCAGTATTATGAGAGGCAAATAATAAAGGTGAAGAGGTTTGGAACCAGGTGGTCAGTAATAAAAGTTCAAGGGTCAGGAACTAGAGGTCAGTGATAAGGAATTAGACACTCACTGAATCCTTAAAAAAACAGTAGAATCAATGACACGTAAATCATGCAACTAATCTTAACACAATATATATAAAATTATATAAAGAGAACATAAATGTGTAGTGCCTCATATGGCTCATAAAATATTTTTAGATATATAAGCAAATAAATATATAAACATTCGTAGGAGAGGCTGCAGTTATATCTGTGTGCCAAGGTTTAATTAATGCAATTGGCCTTCAATGGATTTAACACTGGCGTGGAGCATTTATTTAATTCAAACTGGTACAACACACAGTATTATTAGTAGAATATATATATATATATATATATATATATATATATATATATGTCGTACCTAGTAGCCAGAACTCACTTCTCAGCCTACTATGCAAGGCCCGATTTGCCTAATAAGCCAAGTTTTCATGAATTAATGTTTTTTCGTCTACCTAACCTACCTAACCTAACCTAACCTAGCTTTTTTTGGCTACCTAACCTAACCTTACCTATATATATAGGTTAGGTTAGGTTAGGTAGGGTTGGTTAGGTTCGGTCATATATCTACGTTAATTTTAACTCCAATAAAAAAAATTGACCTCATACATAGTGAAAAGGGCAGCTTTATCATTTCATAAGAAAAAAATTATAGTAAATATATTAATTCAGGAAAACTTGGCTTATTAGGCAAATCGGGCCTTGAATAGTAGGCTGAGAAGTGAGTTCTGGCTACTAGGTACGACATATATATATATATATATATATATATATATATATATATATATATAAATATATATATACATATATATATATATATATATTAGTATATTTTGGTAGCAGTCTTTCCTGTAGACATATTTTATTAAATATGACCGAAAAAGTAAGATTAATAATTCTAACACGAATTTTCTCAATCTTTCGTACATTATGCTTCACTGTTGGAGGTAAATCAAAAATCACTTCTCCAAAATTCATTTTTATTTTTATTTCTAAATAAAAATACTAAAATAAAAATTTATTTACTAAAATAAAAATGAATTTTGGAGAAGTGATTTTTGATTTACCTCCAACAGTGAAGCATAATGTACGAAAGATTGAGAAAATTCGTGTTAGAATTATTAATCTTACTTTTTCGGTCATATTTAATAAAATATATATATATATATATATATATATATATATATATATATATATATATATATATATATATATATATATATATATATATATATATATATATATATATATATATATATATATATATATATATATATATATATATATATATATATATATATATATATATATATATATATATATATATATATATATATATATATATATCGTACCTAGTAGCCAGAACGCACTTCTCAGCCTACTATGCAAGGCCCGATTTGCCTAATAAGCCGAGTTTTCATGAATTAATTGTTTTTCATCAACCTAACCTACCTAACCTAACCTAACCTAACTTTTTTGGCTACCTAACCTAACCTAACCTATAAAGATAGGTTAGGATAGGTTAGGTAGGGTAGGTTAGGTTCGGTCATATATCTACGTTAATTTTAACTCCAATAAAAAAAAAATGACCTCATACATAATGAAATGGGTAGCTTTATCATTTCATAAGAAAAAAATTTGAGAAAATATATTAATTCAGGAAAATTTGGCTTATTAGGCAAATCGGGCCTTGCATAGTAGGCCAAAAAGTGCGTTCTGGCTACTAGGTACGACAAATATATATATATATATATATATATATATATATATATATATATATATATATATATATTATTAAATATGACCGAAAAAGTAAGATTAATAATTCTAACACTGCAGTCTACACTAAGGAAACAAACATAGGAATGTGCCTCAATGCCAACAGTGACTGCCCAGACAGGTACAAGAGGAGTGTTGTTAACGCTTATGTCGACAGTGCTCTCAGCCACAGCTCAGGATGGAAGCAAGTCGATGAAGAACTCAGTAGGTTAAGGCAGGTCCTAGTCAACAACGGCTACTCCAATGGTTTCGTTGAAGACATCATAAGAAGGAAGGTGAAACGCCATGCAACCTCTGAAGAGACAACTAACACAACACCTGTACCCCCTATTAGACTATTTTACAGGAACTTCTTTTCCACAGCTCATAAAACGGAGGAAAGGGTCCTGAAAGGTATTGTTAATAGAAACGTTATCCCTACAGACAAAAATCAGAAGATACAATTGACGATCTACTATAAAACCAAGAAAACGGCCAACCTACTCATGAGAAACTCTCCAGACACAAAGCAGAACGCTTTAAAAGAGACCAATGTCGTCTATGCCTTCAAATGCCCACTTGGGGACTGTAAGCCTCAAAGAATTCAGTATATAGGCAAGACAACAACATCTCTCTCCTGGCGATTAACGATGCATAAGCAACAGGGCTCCATTAAGGAACATATAATCTCTTCCCACAACCAGACCATCACCAGAGAAGTCTTAACAAAAAACACGGAAATCATCGATAGATACAGCGATAGCAGGCGGCTGGAAATCTGCGAGGCACTACACATTAGGAAGGCGACACCAGCAATCAACAGCCAACTAATGCACAACTATATTCTACCCACTTCAAGACTCCGCACCAATATAGAAGCATCAAGAAATATGGGCCAATAGGCCCTTTACAGTTACGTACATTCTTCCCTTTAAACTTATAAAATATTATACCCGTTGTTTCGTGTTCTGTCTTGTGTTGAAAGTTTGTTTTCATCTCATCCAAAACTGTTGTAACATATCACCTCACCCAAATGCAGGTGTAAAAAATCGAAACTGTTTCAACTCTGTTCAGTTATAGTTGTGTGTGTGTAAAGTAAAGTCTTTGAAAATGTAATAAGTTTTACGAAACACGTTCAAGTGTCGCGTTAGACTAGAAATAAAAATGAATTTTGGAGAACTGATTTTTCAGTTACCATCAGCAGGATTATATGTTCCTTAATGGAGCCCTGTTGCTTATGCATAAGCCACAGGGTGTTGCTTATGCATAAGCAACAGGGCTCCATTAAGGAACATATAATCTCTTCCCACAACCAAACTATCGCTAGAGAAATCCTAGTAAACAACACAGAAATCATCGATAGATACAGCGATAGCAGACGGCTTGATGTTTGCGAGGCACTACACATTAAGAAGTCAACACCAGCAATCAACAGCCAATTAATGCACAACTATATTCTACCCACCTCAAGACTCCGCTCCAATATAGAAGCATCAAGAAATATGGACCAATAAGCTTTCTACAATCACTTAAATTCAATACCCATTGTTTCGTGTTCTGTCTTGTGTTGATGAATTTAATACCCTATTAATACCACCTCACCCCATCCACCTCACTCAAATGTAGATATAAACAAATCGGAGATGTGTAAGTTCTACTCAGTTGTGTATGTGTAAACTAAAGTCTTTTAAAATGTAATAAGTTTTACGAAACGCGCTCAAGTGTCGCGTCAGACTAGAAATAAAAATGAATTTTGGAGAATTGATTTTTGAATTACCACCAGCAGTGAAAAGAAATGTACGAAAGATTGAGAAAATTCGTGTTAGAATTATTAATCTTACTTTTTCGGTCATATTTAATAATATATATATATATATATATATATATATATATATATATATATATATATATATATATATATATATATATATATATATATATATATATATATATATATATATATATATATATATATATATATATATATATATATATATATATATATATATATATATATGTCGTACCTAGTAGCCAGAACGCACTTCTCAGCCTACTATTCAAGGCCCGATTTGCCTAATAAGCCAAGTTTTCATGTATTAATTGTTTTTCGACAACCTAACCTACCTAACCTAACCTAACCTACCTTTTTCGGCTACCTAACCTAACCTAACCTATAAAGATAGGTTAGGTTAGGTTAGGTAGGGTTGGTTAGGTTCGGTCATATATCTACGTTAATTTTAACTCCAATAAAATAAAATTAACATCATACATAATGAAATGGGTAGCTTTATCATTTCATAAGAAAAAAATTAAAGAAAATATATTAATTCAGGAGAACTTGGCTTATTAGGCAAATCGGGCCTTGCATAGTAGGCTGAGAAGTGTGTTCTGGCTACTAGGTACGACATATATATATATATATATATATATATATATATATATATATATATATATATATATATATATATATATATATATATATATATATATATATATATATATATATGTATATGTTGTACCTAGTAGCCAGAACGTCGTATATCAGTCAGGTGCTGTCACAGTGAGAGGTTGTGTTAGCTGGAGCTCTGGAGTAACATTATTATTGCAATAATGGAAGGATTAGTTGATGATTTGGTGAGTTTGGTTGGAGCTCTGAGAGCAGAGATGGATTCCCTGCGGGAGGAGGTACGACGGCTGAGACTTCGAGAGGAAACGAAGGAGAAGACCAGTGTTGACAAGACCTCATCGTGGAGAGTAGTGAAAGACAGGGGTCTTAAGAAGACCTTGATTAAGGCCGCCTACAGACGCCCTAAGGACGGCAAATTCATTTGCTGTGTTGGAGGACGAGTGCTGTAGTGCGCCTGCAGTGAGGAAATCAGCGAGGAACGGCGGAGCGCAGGCCCCTCAGGCTGCTTAGAAAGTTAGGGCAGTACCGAAGCGAATTTTGGTTGTGGGAGATTCCCAGGTGAGGTATTTAGACAGAACGTTTTGTGCCAGAGATAGGGGGAACAGATTAAGGGTTTGCTATCCGGGAGCTGGAATTGGTGATATTGTTGAAAACATGAATGATATTATGACGGGAAATGGGAACAAACCCATTATTTGTATTAGTGCAGGGGGTAATGATGTTGGGCGAGTTAGGAGTGAGGAACTAATACAGAGATTTAGGACAGCCATTGAATTAGTTAGGAGCAAGGGAGGAATCCCGATCATATGTGGCATTCTTACAAGAAAGGGAGTGGGAAATGAATGGATGTCGAGGGCACTTGGTGTCAATTGCCGGCTGGAAAGATATTGCAAATCAAATGCAATATCTTTCATAGACAACTGGGAACGCTTCTATGGAAGAAATGAAATGTATGCTCGTGATGGGGTGCATCTATCGAGGGCTGGGGTTGTTACTGTTGCGAACTCGTTGGAACCAGTGGTTAGAGGTGTTTGTTTGGGTTTAAACTGTTAGTAGATAGTGGTATGGGAATTGATTTGGAGGAAGGAGGTAATAAAAGTATGTGTTCGTGGGAGAAAAGAATTGGCAAAATGATCAGGGAAAGAAAAGGGCCTCAAAATAACAATTCACTTAGGATATATTACACTAACAGTAGAAGTCTAAGAAATAAAATTAATGAATTAAATGCTCTTGTCTGCACAGAAAAAATAGATATTATTGCACTTACCGAAACGTGGATGAACGTAAAAAATAGAGAACTATTAGCTGAATATCAGATAAATGGATTTAAACTATTTCACACAGATAGATATATTAGACGAGGAGGGGGAGTAGCCATATATGTTAGGGACAATTTGAAATGTAGTCTCAAAGAGGGAATCAAAACTGAGCCACACACAAAAACTATTTGGATAGAATTAAACGAAAAAGCAAATAATATTATAATAGGAGTTATATATAGGCCACCAAATTTAGACAGAATGGAAGCAAAGCATCTATGGAATGAAATATCATTCATCTAGATCTAACAGTATTTATGTCATGGGTGACTTTAATTTTAGTGGAATAAACTGGGTGAACAAAACAGGGAATAGTGAAGCAGAAGATTTTCTAGAATTAATTGACGATTGCTTTCTTACGCAACACATTAAGGAACCAACGCGGGAAAATAATATTTTAGATTTAGTGTTAACTAACAGGGAAACACAAATTAATGACATCGAAATAGGGAGTAAGCTAGGGAACAGTGATCACAAGGTAATTTGATTTAGCATAGAATGGAATAGACCAGTAGGAAAAAATTCTGTTAAAGTGCCAGATTTTCGAAAAGCTGATTTTAATAGCCTAAGAAATTTTTTTGGTCAAATAGATTGGAAAGTCTTGGGTATGGGGTGTGGGCCGGTCTTGGAGCGAGACATGAACCCAGCGATAGGTGACGTAAAAGGGGATTTCGATGTGGATTTAATATATAACTTATTTAAGAATATTCTAAACAAAGCACAGGAACGTAGTATACCATACAAATTGAATAGATCGAATACTAATGACCCAAAGTGGATAACAAATAATTTAAAGAACTTTACAGGTAAAAAGAGAGCTTGGTACAAAAGGATTAAGAATGGGGAAGTCAGTTTAGAACAGGAATTCATACAACTGGTTAGAAATGTTAAAAAAGAGATTAGGAAAGCAAAAAGAAACTATGAAGTTCGCATAGCAGAGCAAGCAAAGTCAAATCCTAAAGGGTTTTTTCAGTTATATCGAACTAAGACTAGGGAAAGGATAGGTTCATTAAAATCTGAGACAGGTCAAATAATGGATAATGACAAGGAGATGAGTAGTATTTTTGAATTTTGGAGAAGTGATTTTTGATTTACTTCCAACAGTGAAGCGTAATGTACGAAAGATTGAGAAAATTCGTGTTAGAATTATTAATCTTACTTTTTCGGTCATATTTAATAATATATGTCTACAGGAAAGGCTGCTACCAAAATATACTAATATATATATATATATATATATATATATATATATATATATATATATATATATATATATATATATATGTCGTACCTAGTAGCCAGAACGCACTTCTCAGCCTACTATGCAAGGCCCAATTTGCCTAATTAGCCAAGTTTTCATGAATTAATTGTTTTTCAACTACCTAACCTACCTAACCTAACCTAACCTTACATTTTCTGCTACCTAACCTAACCTAACCTATAAAGATTGGTTAGGTTAGGTTAGGTAAGGTTGGTTAGGTTCGGTCATATATCTACGTTAATTTTAACTCCAATAAGAAAAAATTAACCTCATACATAATGAAATGGGTAGCTTTACCATTTCATCAGAAAAAAATTAGGGAAAATATATTAATTCAGGAAAACTTGGCTTATTAGGCAAATTGGGCCTTGTATAATAGGCTGAGAAGTGCGTTCTGGCTACTAGGTACAACATATATATATATATATATATACATATATATATATATATATATATATATGACAATGTCAGACCACGGAGGAAAAATGAAACAGGAAATTTCCTTAAGTACTTTCGTATATTAATACATCTTCAGAAGGTGATGTTGTCACATTCTTAATCACGTGTTTATTTTCGTGATATACACACACATATATATATATATATATATATATATATATATATATATATATATATATATATATATATATATATATATATATATTGTTACGGTGCCCTCTCCTATTTCTTTCGTTTGCCGGCTTTAAGAGTCATATCAGCTCTCCCTACTGATTCTCTGAGGTTCAGGGAGTCTAATGATATATGTGGCGACCAGACCGGCTGCCCGTTAATGGAAGGAGGTTAAATTATAAGTTGTAAATAAAGGAAAATTGGCGCCCTGTTATAAAATGAAACAGTATCCCCTACGGCAGATATGACCTTTTGGAAGGGAGACAAGCCGATCGCGGATTGGCCGACGTAGGTCGCGGGCGACAAATCAGGGCCCGCCATGACGTCACCGAGTGCCCCGGGCGGCGCCAACGTCAGAGTTGTTCTGACCGTGGAAGCGACAGGACGCGCCTCGGTCTGCTCTCAAGAATTGGAGGCTCTGCAAGCCTTGTTCAGTGGATTGAGCTGGCCATCGCCGCCATCATAGTTGTTGGAGACCCTGCGCTTCTGGGAAGCCAAAGAGGAACCAAGTTCAGTGAGCAGAGAAGTGCCAAACTTGGAAAATAGTCGGCGACGACGCTGGGCGGCGCCGCTGGCTGGACGTAGAGGTCTGGAAGGTGGGCGAGCGAGCCTAGCTGTGACTGGGGTCACATCCACGGAGAATCTTGGAAGGACGACACCGTGCCTAGGACAAGGAGCGACGCCCTGTGGGAGAAGCGAGTGTGGGGAAAAATAGAGACTAGCTCAGCGCCCATCGATGAACCAGGATTGGGGCAGCTGAATCTCAGGGATTGGAACGGCGACGACGCGAAGGCTTCACGACACCTGAGGACCTGTGGAACGCCCTGGATCGTCGAGGATCGACCCAAGGAAGCGTAGGAACCTCACACCATCGAGGGACAGGCGTCGTGAGCCAGGAGTGTAAGGTAGATCATTTTTCCCTCCCATTACCCCTTGTATGAGTAGGCTAGTTAGGCCACAATATTTACTTGTGTATGTGGCAGCAAGACTTTATTACTTTAATAGTAGAATAGGCTGCAAGGCAGCTTGTGTCCAGGACTGTCAGAGAGGACAGTGTGTACGGATGACAGGACAGTGAAGGAGAGGTGCCGACGTGGTGAAGAGGCCCTCCTGTGAGAGTGTGAAACTCCTGCCCTTCTGCCCAGTTGAAGGAGTGTTGGAGGTCGTGGAAGAAGAGGCTGACGATCTCCAGACTCATTATCCATATTCCATATTCATGTATTACTGGTGATTGTGTGTGTGTGTTCATGTAATTTGCGTCAGTAAATCCACACATTTTATTACTGTGTTTGAGTGTGCCTCCATTTGTGATATTTCTCTATGAGCATACATTTCTGGCTACAAACGATATATGATACACCCACTGAACTGCATTGCTGGGGTGCAGATATAATAACCCAGCTGGCGACCTTGCTAAGAGGAAGATAGAGAAGACAGGCGGGAAAGGAGTTCCTGCAACCTTTTTTTTGTCTGGCAGGCAAGACTCAGGGAGGTTATGGTTATAGGTAAGCCTGAGTCTTCCTTCACTCCCCCACGGGTCTAGGCCGGAGCTGTTAACAGCAGTTTCCCCGTGGTTGACTGAAGGGCTTCCAGGGTGAATCAGTGGCACCCCTTTGTGGTGGAAGCAAAGACCTGCGGAGGTGGGCATTGTTGGTCCTATCTTGTGTGACCAAGGAGACTCCGGTGAATCCAGGGAGTCGGAGGGGCTGAGTATTTGGGCCCTTTGAGCCCCTAGCAGCCGAGTGTTAGCAGAGCCCGGACCGCCCACCCCCACGTGACAATATATATATATATATATATATATATATATATATATATATATATATATATATATATATATATATATATATATATATATATATATATATATATATATATATATATATATATATATGTCGTACCTAGTAGCCAGAACGCACTTATCAGCCTACTATGCAGGCCCGATTTGCCTAATAAGCCAAGTTTTCCTGAATTAATATATTTTCTCTATTTTTTTTCTTATGAAATGATAAAGCTATCCATTTCATTATGTATGAGGTTAATTTTTTTTTATTGGAGTTAAAATTAACGTAGATATATGACCGAACCTAATCAACCCTACCTAACCTAACCTAACCTATCTTTATAGGTTAGGTTAGGCTAGGTAGCCGAAAAAGTTAGGTTAGGTTTGGTTAGGTAGGTTAGGTAGTCGAAAAACAATTAATTCATGAAAACTTGGCTTATTAGGCAAATCGGGCCTTGCATAGTAGTCTGAGAAGTGCGTTCTGGCTACTAGGTACGGCATATATATTTATATATATATATGTCGTACCTAGTAGCCAGAACTCACTTCTCAGCCTACTATTCAAGGCCCGATTTGCCTAATAAGTCAAGTTTTCCTGAATTAATATATTTACTATAATTTTTTTCTTATGAAATGATAAAGCAACCCTTTTCTCTATGTATGAGGTCAATTTTTTTTATTGGAGTTAAAATTAACGTAGATATATGACCGAACCTAACCAACCCTACCTAACCTAACCTAACCTATATTTATAGGTAAGGTTAGGTTAGGTAGCCAAAAAAAGCTAGGTTAGGTTAGGTTAGGTAGGTTAGGTAGACGAAAAAACATTAATTCATGAAAACTTGGCTTATTAGGCAAATCGGGCCTTGAATAGTAGGCTGAGAAGTGCGTTCTGGCTATTAGGTACGACATATATATATATATATATATATATATATATATATATATATATATATATATATATATATATATATATATATGTCGTACCTAGTAGCCAGAACGCACTTCTCAGCCTACTATGCAAGGCCCGATTTGCCTAATAAACCAAATTTTCATGAATTAATTGTATTTCGACTACCTAACCTACCTAACCTAACCTAACCTAACTTTTTCGGCTACCTAACCTAACCTAACCTATAAAGATAGGATAGGTTAGGTTAGGTAGGGTTGGTTAGGTTCGGTCATATATCTACGTTAATTTTAACTCCAATAAAAAAAAATTGACCTCATACATAATGAAATGGGTAGCTTTATCATTTCATAAGAAAAAGAATAGAGAAAATATATTAATTCAGGAAAACTTGGCTTATTAGGCAAAATCGGGCCTTGCATAGTAGGCCGAGAAGTGCATTCTGGCTACTAGGTACGACATATATATATATATATATATATATATATATATATATATATATATATATATATATATATATATATATATATATATATATATATATATATATATGTCGTACCTAGTAGCCAGAACGCACTTCTCGGCCAACTATGCAAGACCCGAATTGCCTAATAGGCCGAGTGGTTTTCTTTATTTTCAATAAATTATTTCCTATTCGTATATTTTAAATATTAATAATATATTATATTAAGAGCATAAATTATTGATTTAGTTATGTTAGTTTAGGTTAGGATAGGCTAGGTTAGTTAGGGTTGGTTAGGTTCGGTCATAAATCTAAGTTAGTTTTAACTTTTTAACAGATAGTAAACATTTACAATGAATTAGTGAGACAAATGGGTTCCAATGATCCTACTTAAATCGCCCTTTAATAGATCAATTAAAGGGCGATTTAAGTAGGATCATTGGAACCCATTTGTCTCACTAATTCATTGTAAATATTTACTCTCCGATGCTATGATTATCCATGTATGGGCCTGTATGTGGCTATGAATGGGAGCTGCATAGGATGGGCCAATAGGCCCTCTGCAGTGTTTGTGCGGCTCATATTTGTGTTCACTTATTGTACCTCACCTCACTCCACCACTCTCTCCTGCCTATTTATGTCCAGTACTCGACCTGTAAAACCATTCCTTCTGAAGATGTATTAATATACGAAAGTACTTAAGGAAATTCCTGTTTCAATTTTCCTCCGTGGCCTGACACTGTCACATTTTTAAATCACGTGTTTATTTTCGTGATATACACAATCACACACACACACATATATATATATATATGTCGTACCTAGTAGCCAGAACTCACTTCTCAGCCTACTATTCAAGGCCCGATTTGCCTAATAAGCCAAGTTTTCCTGAATTAATATATTTACCATAATTTTTTTCTTATGAAATGATAAAGCAACCCTTTTCTCTATGTATGAGGTCAATTTTTTTTTATTGGAGTTAAAATTAACGTAGATATATGACCGAACCTAACCAACCCTACCTAACCTAACCTAACCTATATTTATAGGTAAGGTTAGGTTAGGTAGCCAAAAAAGCTAGGTTAGGTTAGGTTAGGTAGGTTAGGTAGACAAAAAAACATTAATTCATGAAAACTTGGCTTATTAGGCAAATCGGGCCTTGAATAGTAGGCTGAGAAGTGCGTTCTGGCTATTAGGTACGACATATATATATATATATATATATATATATTATATATATATATATATATATATATATATATGCACAGACTACCCTATTCCAGTAGCTGAAGTTTATAACTTTTTAAAAAGTTATAAACTAAAGTTTATAAGTTTTATAAACTTTTTATAAACTTTAGTTTATTAAACTTAGTTTTATAAACTTTAGTTTTAAAACTAAAGTTTTAGTTTTATAACTAAAAAGTTATAAACTTCAGCTACTGGAATAGGGTAGTCTGTGCATTAAGCATTTGGCACTGAGTTTTCCCATATAACAGGAACCGATGAAAGAGCATCCGAGGTCCCACACTATCTCATCGCCTGGGAGAGGATTGGAATTTCTGGTTGGTTAAATACCCCAGAATTCCTACCTCTCTTAATGGCTTTGAAGTATAGCGTAGTGGATACAGCATGCAACTGCCACCTTGTTGGCCAGTGTTCGAGTCTCCTGGTGGGTTGAGTGTCTAAAAAGTTATATATATATATATATATATAAATGGTGTCACTTTCACATAGGACACTATAAAATAACTTCTGCAATCTTCTTTCGCGGCGAGTTCCCTTCTTTCTTCTGTCGAAAACCACTCACGGTTCCCTCCCTGAGTCTGTTTTCTATGGTCCTCACGCCGGAGAGTTCACCTTTCTCAGTAAATCATGGGGAAGTTCTATAGGTAAATCATAGGTGTCGATATCATGACACCTCCTCTCTTAAGAGAATTGGGGTCGGGTGCTCTCAACAGATGGCGTCGAAATCGTCACACACCATTACTTTCCTCCCGTCCTATCCCAAATCCTTATCCTGAACCCTTCCAAGTGCTATATAGTCGCAATGGCTTAGCACTCCCTCCTGATAATTCCCTTCCCTCTTCATTCCCCTAATTCTTCATTCTAAAACATTCCAATAACACATTTTTTCGCAAGATTTTCACATTACGGTCATACATTCACTTGAAGACGTGAATTCCAAATTCCAATAAATATTTTCATAAAATTGCTTTTGAGACAGCAGAAGTGGTGACAATTTATTGCACCAATGCTCACCAGATACGTAATTAAGGGACCTAACATGATAAATGGAGATAATCTTCAACACCCTAAGACTCTGGTTCCCAGACACACTTACATGACCATGACTGTCAGACTCTCCCTCCCCCTCATGACTGTCAGTTGGGACAGGAGGACCTCCTAATAATTTCGCTCCCTCATACCTCACCTGGACACCTTGCAATTATTGACCTCTAATTACCTTGTTAGGAGAACCCCGTCTT
>NW_025573381.1:0-88108 GCF_020424385.1 Procambarus clarkii
CTGAGTGCTAAACATATCCTCATACAGCTTTTTTAGGATTTCACTAATTGTAAAATTAGTGTTATGACAAATTAGAAATTTGCTGCTGTTGAAATGTTACCTGAAAACTTTGATAGTATGTCACATTTGTTATTATTTACAAAAAAAAATCCATATATATGGAAATATCATATATGGCTATCCTCTCTGAAATTGCAGGGGAAGGGACTTGGGTCCTTGATGTATGTAGGGTGGATCATAGTAGGCTTAAGTTAAATGCCTTATAAAGACCCTTAGGCCATTTTCATAGTCATTCCTGATGCAAGTGTCCTGTCAAGGGTGTATAGATAGATGAATAAATATGGTTGTAGATAAATGGATAAAGGGGTAAAATTATAAACACATTTGTAAAAATATTATTATAAATTATAAATACAGTATATATATAAAATTATTTAAATTTATATTTAAAAATATTTTTTGGTCAAAATATTGACACATAGTTTGAGTAAAATTAAAAATAGCTAAAGAAGGTAGTCTAAAAATCAGTGTAAGATTATAATTAAAGTATAATAATTTCAGCCGCTGCCGAACTTGCTGCAGAAATAAAAAAAAAAATCCAAGAATCGCAAGTGAAGATTTCTCAGTGGCAGCAAAGAAGAATGAAGGCTGAAATTTCTTGGGAAGAAAGTCGGTCAGTTCTATTTGAGTGGGAGGTGCGTAGGCACGCTGTTCCAGTTGAAGGTACATACACAATACTCATAAGCATATTGTCTATTTACATCAGCATATCAGTTTACAACACAACTTATTATATATGCATTTTTTTAGTTATATTTTTGAATAGAGAGTGGATACTTCGTTTTAAATATACCTGAAGCATTTTATCACTAATGAAAAATGTTTATGTATACTTATAGACAATATTTTTTTTTCTAATTCTGCATGATCTGAAGCTGCACAGAAATCTTTTCTGACATAGATGCGATATTTTTGAACATATGTTATCAAATATTTTTATTTGACAGACACGAAATGCTTCAAATATATGATTGAAGCCAGCATCAAATGTGAAGATTGTCATCGCCTATTCTGCTACCACTGTGATATGAAAAAAACATTTTCTAAACCCATTCCATGATAGGTTTTCCTGGTCCAGTGGATATTATGAAGCATTGCCACCAACTGTGACTGTTGACCTTAATGGGACATTTACTGACTGGCGTATGTAAACCAAAAAATTCATTACAAATGAAAACTTTTCTTTTTACCAAGCCTTTATAATATAAGTACCAAAATATTGAAGGAAAAAAATAAATTTAAATTTTTTACTCAACAAAGAATTCAATTTTTATGGCATTCGATTTACTGAATATTATTTAAATATGCAATCTTTGCTAAGTTTATTATTATTTTCTTATTCAGAACCTGTTGTGCCAGTTCCTGTGCCAAAAATTTCCTGTAACTGTAAAGACTGTTACCTCAACATAATGAGTTCTGACATCATGTGTACTTTCATAATGCTCTCAGGTATATCTTATTTAATATTAAATTTGAACACATAAGTCTAGGAGTATTTGCATCACTGAATATAATAGCATCACTGAAGTTCTAGTGACGATACCCATACCCAAGCATGTGGACTTCAATCTTTGAGACACGCAAACATATCCATGCAGTGATGGAGATGAGTTTTACAAAAGATTCAAAATAAGTTGCTTTATTTTAGGAATAAATACTAAACCTAAGCTTTCTAGGCAGGTATGACCTTTATCTGCCCATATTTGAGTGTCAAGAGTGTGGATACAGCCTTCCTGCAGATGCTAAGATGTTGTATGATGGTGGATACTTCTGCTCATCAGCCAGGAAAAGTAACACATTCATCAGCACCAAACTCCTGAACTGGCATTTCCTTAAAAGGAACAGTCCAGGTTTATCAATGAAATCCTTGTTAATAGCGCTCCAAGCGCTTGGCTCTCGTAATGGAAGAGTAAGTATTTATTAATTTTATATATGTAATGTAAGTACCTGTATACATTAAACTGTATATATAATATTACATAAAAATATGAACCCACTCCACACATTCTCTTGTGCCACTTACATGTACAAAACCTTGTTCTCAAATGCACATTCTGATCTGAAACTCTTCGTTGACAGATGTAAAGGATCCCATAATCACCACACCAGAAATAAATATCTCTGATATCCCCCGAGTCAAACTAAATCTGTGCAAACTCTCTATGCAAATAAAGTAATTGGTTATTGCTCCTAATTGGTAAACTCTTTATTGAATTAAAAAGCTGTCCAGCTGTTCAAAACATTATTCAAAAGCAAAACTAAAAAGCATTAATTTCATCCTCATAGTTTCCTACCTAGCTCTTCAAACTTGCACTGTAACTTGCGCTACCCACTCCCCAAATATATATGGCTAACCCATGCAACTTGCATGGGTTAGCCACATCTGGGCCTAGTGCTGGGAACTAGGTTCCCAGCACTAGGCTGGGAACCAGGTTCCCAATACTAGGCTGGGAACGTAGTGGTTCAATCTTGCACTGTAACTTGACAACAAGCACTCATGACAACACTAAGTTCTCATGACAACACTAAGCACTCATGAAAACACAAAATGCTCATGACAACACTAAAAACTCATTACAGCACTAAGCACTCATGACTACACTAAGAACACATAATAACACTAAGCACTCATGACAACACTAATCGTTCATGACAACACTAAAGACACATGATAACACTAAGAGCTCATGATAACACTAAGCACTCATGACAACACTAAGCACTTATGACAACACTAAGCACTCATGACAACACTAAGCACTCATGACAACACTAAGCACTCATAACATCATCATGTTTTCATAACAACACTAAGTGCTCATGACAACACAAAAACTCATGCCAACACTAAGAACACATGACAACACTATGCACTTAAGACAATAGTAGGAACTCATGACAACACTAAGCACTCATGAAAACAAAAATCACTTATGACAACTCTTAGCACTCATGACACAACAAAGCACTCATAACAACACTAAGCACTCATGAAAACACTAAGGAACTCATGACAATACAAAGTTCTCATGACAACAAAAAAACTCATGAAAATACTAAGCATTCATGACCACACTAAGTTCTCATGACAACACAAAAACTCATGACAACACAATAAATCAAAACAACACTAAGTGCTCATGACAACAATAAGTGCTCGTGAGAACACTAAGTGCTCATGACAACACTAAGCGCTCATGACAACTCTAAGTGCTCATGACGACACTAAGCGCCCATGACTACACTACGAACTCATGACAACACTAAGCTCTCATGAAAACACTAAGTGCTCATGAACACACAAAGCACTCATAATAACACTAAGCACATATGAAAACAATAGGCGCTCATGACAAAACTAAGTGCTCATGGTAACATTATATGCTCATTACAAAACTAAGCGCTCATATCAACACTAAGCTCTCATGACAACAATAAGCACCTATGACAACACTAAACACTCATAACAACACTTAGCACTCATGAGAACAATAATCACTTATCACAACACTAAACGCTAATGACAACATTATGCACTCATGACAACACTAAGCGCTAATGACAACACTAAGCACTCATGACAACACTTAGCACTCATGACAACACTTGGCGCTCATGACAAAACTAAGTGCTCATGTCAACACTAAGCATTCATGACAACACTATGCGCTCAGGACAACACTATGCGCTCATTACAAAACTAAGCACTCATGACAACACTAAGCACTCATGAAAACAAAAAGCACTTATGACAACTCTTAGCGCTCATGACACAACAAAGCACTCATGACAACAGTAAGCGCTCATGACAACACAAAGCGCTCATGACAACTCTAAGCACTCATGACAACACTTAGCATTCTTGACAACACTAAGCACTCATGACAAGTCTTAGCACTCATGACAACACTAAGCACTCATGACAACAATAAGCACTCATCACAACACTAGGCGCTCATGACAACTCTAAGTGTTCATGATAACATTAAGCGGTCATGACAACACTAAGCACCCATGACAACACTTAGCACTCATGACAACACTAAGCACTCATGACAACACTTAGCATTCTTGACAACACTAAGCACTCATGACAACACTAAGCACTCATGACAACACTAAGCACTCATGACAACACTAAGCACTCATAAACATACTAAGTTCTCATGACAACAGAAAAACTCATGACAAAACAAGGCACTAATGACAACACTAAGCACTCATAGCATCACCATGTTCTCATAACAACACTAAGTGCTCATAACAACACCAAAACTCCTGCCAACACTAAGATGACATGAAAACACTACGCACTCATGACAACACTAGGAACTCCTGACAACACTAAGAACACATGACAACACAAGGCATTCAAGACATAACTAAGCACTGATGAAAACACTAAGCACTCATGACAAGACTTAGCACTCATGACAACACTAAGCACTGATGACAACACTAAGCACTCTTGACAATACTAAGAGCTCATGACGACAAAAAGCGCTCATGACAACACTAAGTGCTCAAGATAACATTACGCGCTCGTTACAACACTTAGCTCTCATGACAACACTAAGTGCTCATGACAACACTAAGAAGTCATGACAACACCAATCAATCATAACAACACAAAGTGCTCATGACAAAACTAAGCACTCGTGATAATACTTAGTACAAATGACAACACAAAGCGCAAATGAAAACACTAAGCACTGAGGAAGACACTAAGAACACTTGAAAACACTAAGTGCTCATGATAACAAAAAGCACTCATAACAACATTAAGCGCCCATGACAACACAAAGAACTCATGTTAACACTAAGCAATCATGACAACACTAAGTACTCATGACAACACTAAGAGCTCATGACAACACTAAGTGCTCATGACAACACGAAGTGCTCATGACAAAAGTAAGTGCTCATGACAACACGAAGTGCTCATGACAACACTAAGTGTTCGTGACAACAAAAAACTCATGAAAACTCTTAGAGCTAATGACAACATTAAGAACTCAAAGCAACACTAACCATTCATGACAAAGCTAAGCGCTCATGACAGCACTAAGCACCTATGACAACACTAAGCACCCATGACAACACTTAGCACTCATGAGAACAATAATCGCTTATCACAACACTAAACGCTAATGACAACCTTAAGCACTCATGACAACACTAAGCACTGAAGAAGACACTAAGAACTCATGACAAAACTAAGTACAAATGACAACACTAAGCACTCATAACAACACTAAGCACTCATGACAACACTGAGCACTCATGACAACACTGAGCACTCATGACAACACCTATTCTCATGACAACACTAAGCATTCATGACAACACTAAACACTCATAAAAACACTAAGTTCTCATGACAACAGAAAAATTTATGACAAAACAAAGCACTCATGACAACACTAAGTGCTCATTACAACACTAAGCGCTGATTACAACACTGGGCGCTCATGACAACACTAAGCACTCATGACAACACTTAGCACTCATGACAACACTAAGCACTTATGACAACACTAAGCCCCCATGACAACAATAAGCACTCATAACAACACTAAGCACTCATAACAACACTAAGCACTCATGACAACCTTAAGTTCTCATGACAACACTAAGTGCTCATGACAACACAAAGTGCTCATGACAGCACTAAGTGCTCATGACAACACTAAAGGATCACGACAACACTAAAGACTCATTACAGCACTAAGCACTTATGACTACACTAAGAACACAATAATACTAAACACTCATCACAACACTAGGCGCTCATGACAACATTAAGAGTTCATGATAACACTAAGCGGTCATGACAACACTAAACACAAATGACAACACTTAACACTCATGACAACACTAATCACTCATAAGAACACTAAGTACTCATGACAACCTTAAGTTCTAATGACAACACTATGCACTCATGACAACACTAAGTGCCCATGACAACACTTAAAATCATGACAACACTAAGCACTCATGACATCACAAAATGCTCATGACAACACTAAAGGCTCACGACAACACTAAAGACTCATTACAGCACTAAGCACTCATGACAACACTAAGAACACAGGATAACACTAAGCGCTCATGACAACACTAAGCGCTCATGACAACACTAAGCGCTCATGACAACACTAAAGACACATGATAACACTAAGCGCACATGACATTACTAAGCACTCATGACAACACTAATCACTCATAAGAACAGTAAGCACTCATAACAACAGAAAAACTCATGACAAAACAAAGCACTCGTGACAAAACTAAGCACTCATAGCATCACCATGTTCTCATGACAACACTAAGTGCTCATGACAACATAAAAACTCATGCCAACACTAAGATCACATGACAACACTACGCACTCAAGACAACACTAGGAACTCATGACAACACTAAGAACTCATGACAATATTAAGCACCCATGACAACAGTAAGCAATCATGACAGCACTAATCACTCATGACAACACTAAGCACTCACGATAAAACTAAGCACTTATGACCACACTAAGCAGTCATGACAACACAAAAACTCATGGCAACACAATAAATCAAGACAACACTAAGTGCTTATGACAAGAATAAGTGCTCATGAGAACACTTCTATATATAGAACAATTCTGAGTGTTGGTATGAGAACTATAAGTTCTCATTCCAACACTAAACGCCCATGACAACTCTAGGTGCTCATGACAACACAAAGCACTCATAATAACACTAAGCACTCGTGAAAACAATAGGCGCTCATGACAACACTAAGTGCTCATGGTAACATTATATGCTCATTACAACACTAAGCGCTCATAACAACACAAAGCTCTCATTACAACACTAAGCACTCGGGCCAAAACTAACCACTCATGACCACACTAAGTACTCATGACAACGCTAAGAACTCAAAACAACACTAAGCATGCATTACAAAACTATGCGCTCATGACAATACAAAGCACCTGTGACAACACTAAACACTCATAACAACACTTAGCTCTCATGAGAACACTAATCGCTCATCACAACTGTTACGAACCCGGATCCAGCGTCCGAGCCTGGAGCAGTGACAACCACGCCATCTGTGGGTCAGCTCCCGAAACCCCCGCCAAACGGACGACGACACCTGGTGAGGACAGCGTGTACTGGCCTCGAGGACCAGTTTCCAGTCTGGTTCTGCGCTCAACACCGCCGCTCCTGACCTCTGGTGAAGTGGTGCTCCGACGACAGCGCCATCTATGGGCTGGATACGTCAGGTGTTTGTGACCGAGCCCGTAAGTGGGGTGTTTTAGTGTCCCAGTTATTGATGACGTGTCTGCTTACAGAGCCGACCTGGGACCACTGTGATGGAAGTGGAGTCAGTCTACCCGAGGCAGCCAGTCTCCATACTGTGAAGTTTGCTGCAGCTGTTGTGACGTCGTCCCCCCGGAAGAACACTGTGGTGTGTTAGCCTGCCAGTGGAGTGGCAGTGAAAGGATTTACCCGGGACCGACTGTTGGAGACGATCATCCACTGGGGTATTGAGGACAGGAGGGTGATTTGTGATATCACACGAGACTCTTGTCTAGGGCGTACCCCTTATATCGTTCGTGGAGTGGCCGTACCAGCCTTGGTGGCTCAGTACCTGCCAGCAGACCAGCTGGACGTGTGGTTGACGGCCTCCACGACGGTGCCCCCAGTGGACCTGGGTTTTGGCTGACCTGTGGCCCGGGTAGGCTCGGCATTCTCAGAGGACACGTCGTGAGGCCACGAAGAAAGCACCAAGGACTCAGCACCAAGTGGTGTGGCACCAGCGTCTTCAGCAGAAGACCACGATTATGGATTAATCCCCTTGTATAGTGTTAATACCCCCCCCCCTTGTGTAACCGTTTTATATATTATTTATTGGTGACGGACATTATATAATATTAAGTTCTTAGCTTTCTTTCCCTACTCCCTTTAAGTTACTTGCGTCACGGATCTCATCCCTTGATAGCCACTACTGGCTCGGGAACGGATACATATATCTTCCTCTAACAACATCAGAGTAAGGACCCCGTTGCGTCCCGAGAGGGCCGTAACAACAACACTAAACGCTAATGACAACATTAGGCACTCATGACAACACTAAGCGCTAATGACAACACTAAGTGCTCATTACAAAAAAAAACTCCGTACAACACTAAGCGCTCATGACAATATTAAGTGCTCATGATAACACTAAGCACTCATGACAACACTAAGCACTCATGAAAACACTAAGCACTCATGAAAACAATGAGCACTCATGACAACACTAAGGACTCATGACAACACTAAGCACTCATGGCAACACTAAGAACTCATAACAACAAAGAATCATGACAACACTAAGAGCTCAAGACAACAATAGCACACATGACAAATCTAAGAATGCATGAGAACACTAAGCGTTCATGACAACAGAAGGAATTTATGACAACACTAAGTGCTCATGACAACACAAAGCACTCATGATAACACTGACATTCATCAAAACAATTGGCGAACATGACAAAACTAAGCTCTCAAGGTAACATTATGTGCTCATTACAACACTAAGCGCTGATTACAACACTGGGCGCTCATGACAACACTAAGCTCTCATGACAACACAGTGAATACATGACGATACTTATGACTCACTACAGCTCGATGACGTAATGAAAACACTAAGCGCTCATGACAACACTTAGTACTCATGACAACATTAAGCGCTCATAAAACATTAAGTGCTCATGACAACACAAAGTGCTCATGACAACACCAAGAGCTCATTACAACACTAAACACTTATGACAACACCAAGAACTCATGACACCACAAACACTCATGACAACACTAAGCGCTCATGACAACAATAGCACACATGTCAACACTAACAATGCATGAGAACACTAAGCGTTCATGACAATATAAGGAACTCATGACAACACTAAGCACTCATGACAAAATTAGGTGCTCAATACAACACTAAGCACTCATGACAACACTAAGTGCTCATGACAGCACAAGGAACTCATGAGAACACAAAGTGCTCATGACAAAACTAAGTGCTGTCATGAGCCCTTAGTGAGCCCTTAGTGTTGTCGTGAGCCAACACTAAGGGCTCACGACAACACTAAAAACTCATTACATCACTAAGCACTCATGACTACACTAAGAACACATAATAACAGTAAGCACTCATGACAACACTAAGAACACAGGATAACACTAAGCGCTCATGACAACACTAGGTGCTCTTGACAACACTAAGCACTTTTGACAACACTAAGCACTCATGACAACACTAAGCACTCAAAAAACACTAAGTTCTCATGACAACAGAAAAACTCATGATAAAACAAACCACTTATGACAACACTAAGCACTGATTAACAGCACCATGTTCTCATGACAACACAAACACTTATGCCAACACTAAGAACACATAACAACACTAAGAACACATGACAACATTAGGAACTCATGACAACTCTAAGCACTCATAACAACATTAAGCACTCATGGCAACAGTAAGCACTCATGGTAACACTAAACACTCATGACAACATTAATCACTCATGACAAAACTAACACTAAGCACTCATGACAACACTAAGCACTCATGACAACATTAGGCGCTCATGGCAACACTAAGCGCTCATGGTAACATTATATGCTCATTACAGCACTAAGTGCTCAAAAAAACACTAAGCGCTCATGACAACACTAAGCGCTCAGGACATCACTAAGCACTCATGACAACACTAAGAACGCATGATAAAACTAAGCACTCATGACAACACTAAGTGCTCATGACAACACTAAGTGGTCATTATGACACAAAAACTCATGACAACACTGAGAACAAATGACAACACATCACGCTCACGACAACACCAAGAACTCATTACAACACTAAGCACTCATGACAACACAAGGAACTCATGAGAACACAAAACGCTTATGACAACATTAATTGCTCAGGAACACACTAAGTGCTCATGACGATACTAAGTGCTCATGACAACACTAAGTGCACATGACAAAACTAAGTGCTCAATAAAATACAAAAACTCATGACAACATTAAGTGCTCATGACAACACAAAAACTCATGCCAACACTAGGAACACATGTCAACACTAAGCACTCATGACAACATTAAGAACACATGATAACACTAAGCACTGAAGACAACACTAAGCACTCATGTCAACACTAAGCACTCATAACAACACTAAGCACTCATGACAACACTAAGAACTTATGACAACACTAAGTTTCCATGACAACACAAAAACCCATGACCACACTAAGCACTCATGGCAACACAAAAAATCAAGTCACCACAAAGTGCTCATGACAACACTTAGTGCTCATAACAACACTACGGACCCATGATAACACTAAAAACTAATGACAACAGTCAGCGCACATGACAACACTAAGAACTTATGACAACGCTAAGAACTCATGACAACACTAGGTGCTCATGACATCACAAAAACTGATGACAACACTAAGCGCTCATGACAACTATAAGCGCTCATGATAACACTGAGTACTCATGGCAACACTAAGTGATCATGATAACACTAATCACTCATGACAACACTAAGAACTCACGACAGCAATAAGAACTCATGCCAACACTAAGTGCTCCTGACAACACAAAGCACTCATGATAACACTAACCATTCAAGACAACAAAAGGCGCTCATGACAAAACTATGCTTTCATGGTAACATTATGTGCTCATTACAACACAAAAGCGCGTATTACAACACTAAGCGATCATGACAACACTAAGCACTCATGACAACACCATGAATACAGAACGATACTTATGGCTCATTACAGCTCTATGCGCTAATGACAACACTAAGCGCTCATGACAACACTATGAATGCATGAGAACACTAAGAATACATGAGAACAATATGCGTTCATGACAATACAAGGAACTCATGACAACACTAAGCGCTCATGACAACATTAGGTGCTCACGACAGCACTAAGTGCTCTTGACATCACCAAGAGCTCATGACAACACTAAGTACACATTACAACACAAAAACTCATGAAAACACTGAGAACACATGACAACACATTGCGCTCACGACAAAACGCAGTACTCATTACAACACTAAGCTCTCATCACAACACTAAGAATGCATGACAACACTAAGCGCTCATAACAACACAAGGAACTCATGACAACACTAAGTGCTCATGACAACACTAAGTGCTCATAACAACACAGAAACTCATGCCAAAACTAAGAACACATGACACCACTAAGCACTCATGACAACACCAGGAACTCGTGACAACACAATGCACTCATTACAACATTAAGAACACATGACAACACTAAGCATTCATGACAACACTAAGCACTCATGACAACACTAAGCACTCATGACAACACTAAGCAGTCATAACAACACTAAGCACTCATGACAACACTAAGCACTCATGCCATCACTAAGACCTCATGACAACACTTAGTTCTCATGACAACACTAAGCACTCATGACACCCTAAGAACTTATGACAACACTAAGTTCTCAAGACAACATTAAGTTCTCATGACAACACAAAACCCCACGACAACACTAAGCACTCATAACCACACTAAGCACTCATGACAACACTAAGAACTCATGACAACACTAAGAACTCATAACAACACTTGGAACTCATGACAACACAAAGCACTCATGACAACATTAATAAAGCTTGACAACACTAAGCACATATGACAACACTAAGCACTCATGACAACATTACGTGCTCATGACAACACTAAGAGCTCATGGTAACATTATATGCTCATTACAGTACTAAGTGCTCAAAAAAACACTAAGCGCCCATGACAACACTAAGCGCTCAGGACATCACTAAGCACTCATGACAACACTCAGTGCTCATGACTACACTAAGAACGCATGATAACACTAAGCACTCATGATAACACAAAGTACTCATAAAAAACTAAGCGCTCAAGACAACACTATGAACAAATGACAACACTAAGTGCTCAATGAACACTAACCACCTATGACAACACTAAGCATTCATACCAACACTAAGCGCTCATGGCAACACTAGTCATGACAATACTATGAATACATGACGATACTAATCGCTCATGACAGCTCTAAACGCTCATGACAAAACTCTGCGCCCATGACAAAAATAGCACTCATGACAACAGTAAGAATGCATGACAAAACAAAGCGTTCCAGACAACACAAGGAACTCAAGACAACACTAAGCACTCATGACAACATTGAGTGCTTATGATAACACTAAGAACATATGATAATACTGAGTACTCATGACAACACCAAGCTCTCATGACAACACTACGAACACAAGATTGCACTTAGCGCTTCTGACAACACTAAGCACTCTTGACAACACTTAGCACTCATGACAACACTAAACACCCATGTCAACACTAAGCTCTCATGACAACACTACACACTCATGAAAACACTAAGCACTCGTGACAACACAAAAACTCATGTCAACACTAAGTGCTCATGACAACACTTAGCACTCAAGACAACACTAAGCACTCATGACAACACTAAGCGCTCATGACAACACTATGCGCTCATGACAACACTATGCGTTCATGACAAAACTAAGCACTCATGTCAACACTAAGCGCTCATGACAACACTATGTGCTCATAACAAAACTAAGTACTCATGACAACACTAAGCACTCATGACGAAACTAATATCTCATGACAGCTCTAAGCGCTCATGACAACACAAAGAGCTTATGACAACAATAGCACTTATGATAACGCTAAGAATGCATGACAACACTAAGCACTAATGACAACACAAAGAACTCATGATAACACTAAACAATCATGACAAAAATAGTCGCTCATGACAAAACTTTGCGCTCATGAAAACATTTTGTACTTATTACAACACAAAGCGCTCATGACAACACTAAACGCTCAAGACAACACTAAGCGCTCAGAACAACACAAAAAACTCATGGCAACACTAAGTGCTCATGACATCACTATGCGCTCATAACAAAACTAAGTACTTATGACAACACTAAGCACTCATGAAACCACTAAGCACTCATGACAACACTAAGCACTCATGACAAAAATATGAATATATAACGATACTAATTGCTCATGACAGGTCTAAGCGATCATGACAACAATAACACTCATAACAACACAAAGAATGCATGAACACATTAAGCTCTCATGACAACACAAGGAACTCACGAGAACACTAAGCGCTCATGACAACATTAAGTGCTCACGACAACACTAAATGATCATGAAACACTTAGTGCCTATGATAACATTTAGTGCTCATGACACATTTAAGTGCTCATAGCAACACTAAGCGCCCATGACAACACTATGAGCTCATGACAACACTTAATTCTCATGACAACACTAAGCGCTCATGACAACATTAAGAACTGATGACAACACTAAGTGCTCATGACAAAACTAAGCACTCATTACAACACTTAGTGCTCATAAGAAAACTAAACTCCATTGACAACACTAAGAACTCATGACAACACTAAGCACTCATGACAACACTAAGAACTCATGACAACACTAAGAACTCATGACACCACTAAGTGCTCATGAGAACACTAAGCACTCATGACAACAATAGGTGCTCATGTCAACACTAAGCCCTCATGGTAACATTATGCGCTCGTTACAACCAAAAGCGCTCATGACAACACTAAGCACTCAGGACAACACAAAGAGCTCATGACAAAACTAAGCTCTCATTACAACACTAAGAACAAATTACAACACTAATCGCTCATGCTTCACAAACCATCTATGACAACAGTAAGCGCTCATGACAACACTAAGTGCTCAAGACAACACTAAGCGCTCATGACAACACAAACTCATGAAAACACTTAGCACTCATGACAACACTAAGAACTCATGACAACACTTAGCACTCATTACAACACTAAGCACTCATAACAACACTAAGCACACATGACAACACTAAGCACTCATGACAACACTAAACACCCATGACAACACTAAGTACTCCTGACAACACTAAGCACTCATGACGAAACTAATCGCTCATGACAGCTCCAAGTGCTCATGACAACACTAAGTGCTTATGATAACACAAAGTGCTTATGACAACAATAGCACTTATGATAACACTAAGAATGCATAACAACACTAAGCGCTCATGACAACACAAAGAACTCATGAGAACATGTTACGAACCAAAATTCCGCGCACGAGCACGAAGCCATGAAGTCCACGCCATCTGTGAGTCCGCTCGCGAAAACCCCACAACATGGACAACTCCATCTAGTGATAACGGGAGATGCCGGCAATTAGTGCTGGATGTCTGTCCTAGTCAGCTCGTGACGTAGCCGCTGCTGACCTCTGGTGAGGTGGTGCTTAGACAGTGAACGCCATCTATGGAGCGAAGAGGTGGACGTTTGAGTCTAAGCTAGTAAGTGAAGTTTCCCAGTGGTCCCATGTAGTGTCCCCAGTACTGATGACGTGTCTGCTTGCAGAGTCAACCTAGAACTGCTGTGTTGGACGATGGATGAGTCTACCCAAGGCAGCCAAGGTCTCTTCACCAGTCTGCTTTATAGAAGCTGTGAGCCACCCCCGGACGAACTCTGCTGAGTGTGTGATTGCCTGCCTGAGGAGTGGCAGTAACGGGATTCGCCGTATCCGGGGCTGGCTGGTGGAAGAGACCACCCACTGAGGTGACGACCGAGGAGGGTGACCAGCGAGTCACATTAGGCTCCTGCCTAGGGCTCGCAACCCTAGTATTAGTCGTGGAGTGGCCTGACAACGAAGCTGACTAGTAACTTCCAGCTACAGGCTGGACTGTGGTTGTAGGCCATCACGACGTGGCACCCAGTGGGATTGCGATATAGCTGGCCTGTGGCCAGGGGGGATTCTTCCTGGGTTCTGGGCCACGGAGGAGGAGAGCAGGAAAGGCTACCCAGAGCGAGCATCGCCGAGTGTCTAGTGTGTTCGGAGGAAGACGAAGCTGTATATAATTGTGTAGTATTAATTCCCGTGTGTAACTTTTTACATATGGTGGAGGGAATATAAATTATATTATATATATATATATATATATATATATATATATATATATATATATATATATATATATATATATATATATATATATATATATATAAAGGAATATACATATAAATTAGAATACTTGTGTATTTGTGTACCTCCCCTATTGTTTTAACTTGCGTTACGGAACACACCCCTTGAAAGCCTCTACTAACTTGGGGCCGGATACCCAAACAACTATTACCATCAGAAAAGAACCCGGTTGCGGCCCAGTAGGGCCGTAACATAACACTAAGCAATCATGAAAAAAATAGTCGCTCATGAAAACACTATGCGCTCATGAAAACATTATATGCTTATTACAACCCCAAGCGCTCATGACAGCACTAAGTGCTAATGACAACACTAAGCGCTCAGAACAACACCAAACACACATGACAACACTAAGTGCTCATGACATCACTAAGAACTAAGATGACAACAATAAGCAATCATTACAATATGCGCTCATGTCAACACTATGCACTCATAACAAAACTAAGCCCTCATGACAACACTAAGCACTCATGACAAAAATATGAATATATGACGATACTAATTACTCATAACAGCTCCAAGCGCTCATGACAACACTAAGAGATCATGATAACAATAGCACTCATGACAACACTAAGAATGCATGACAAGACTAAGCTCTCATGACAACACAAGGAACTCATGAGAACACTAAGCGCTCATGAAAACATGAAGTGCTCACAACAACACTAAATGATCATGAAACACTAAGTGCCTATGACAACACTGAGTGCTCATGACACATCTAAGTGCTCATAACAACACTAGGTGCTCATGACAACACTTAGTTCTCAGGACCACACTAAGTACTCATGATAACATTAGGCACTCATGACAACACTATGCGCTCCTGACAAAACGAAGTGCTCCTGACAGAACTAAGTGCTCATGTCAACACTAAGCACTCATGTCAACACATAACACTCATGACAACACATAACACTCATGACAACACAAAGCACTCAAGACAACACAAACACTCATGACAACACTAAGTTCTCATGACAACACTAAGAGCTCATGACAACACTTAGTTCACATGACAACACTAAGACCTCATGACAACGCAAAGACCTCATGACAACGCAAAGAACTCATGACAACACTAAGTGCTCATGACAACACAAAAACTGATGACAACACTAAGCGTTCAAGACAACTATAAGTGCTCATGACAACACTAAGTGCTCATGGCAACATTAAGTGCCCACGACAACACTAAATGATCATTAAATATTAAGTACCTATGACAACACAAAGAACTCGTGATACAACTGATCAATCATGACAAAAATAGTCGCTCATGACATTACTCTGCGCTCATGAAAACATTATGTGCTTATTACAACCCTAAGCGCTCATGACAGCACTAAGCGCTAATGACAACACTAAGTGCTCAGAACAACACAAAACACACAAGGTAACACTAAGTGCTCATGACATCACTAAGAATTCATGACAACAATAAACAATCATTACAACACTAAACACTCATGAAAACACTAGGAACTTATGACAACACTATGTTCTCATGACAACACAAAAACCCGTAACAACACTAAAAACAAATGACAACAGTCAGTGCACATGACAACACTAAGAACTCATGACAAAACTAAGCACTCAAAACAACACTAAGTGCTCATGACACCACTAAGCGCTCATGAAAACACTAAGAACTCATGACAACGCTAAAAACTCATGACAACACTAAGTGCTCATGACAACACAAAAACTGATGTTAAGAACTCATGACAACACTAAGTGCTCATGTCAACACTAAGCACTCATATCAACACTATGCACTCATGACAACACTAAGCACTCATGACAACACATAACACTCATGACAATACTAAGCACTCATGACAACCCTATCACTCATGGCAACACTAAGCGCTCATGAAAACACTAAGAACTCATGACAACGCTAAGAACTCATGAAAACACTAAGAACTCATGACAAAACTAGGTGCTCATGGCAACACTAGGTGATCATGACAACATTAAGCGCTCATGACAACACCAAGAACTCATGACAACACCAAGTGCTCATGACACCACAAGGCACTCATGATAACACTAGGCATTCATGACAACAATAGGAGTTCATGACAAACCTAAGCGCTCATGGTAACATAACGTGCTCATTACAAAACTAAGCACTTATTTCAACACTAAGCCCTCATGACAACACTAAACACTCATGAAAACCCCATGAATACATGACGATACTTATAACTCATCACTGCTCTGTGCGCTAATGACAACAGTAAGCACTCATGACAACACTTAGTACTCATGACAACAATAGCACACATGACAACACTAAGAATGCATTAGAACACTAAGCGTTCATGATAATACATGGAACTCATGAAAACACTAATCACTCAAGACAACATTAGGTGCTCACGGCAACACTAAGTGCTCATGACAACACCAACAGCTCATGACAAAACTAAGTGTTCATTACAACACAGAAACTCATGCCAACACAAGGAGCACATGACAACATTAAGCACTCATGACAACACTAGGAACTCATTACAACACGAAGCTCTCATAGCAACACTAAGAATGCATGACATCACTAAGTGCATGTGACAGCACAAAAACTCACAACACCAAACGCTCATGACAATTATAAGTGCTCATGACAATTATAAGTGCTCATGACAACACTAAGTGCTCAAGACAACACTAAGTGCTCATGACAACACTAAATGCTCATGACAACACAAAAACTCATGCCAACACTAAGAACACATGATAACACGAAGCACTCATGACAAAACTAAGCCCTCATGTCAACACTAAGCACTCATGACAACACTAAGCACTCATGACAACACTAAGCACTCATGACAACACTAAGCACTCAAGACAACACTAGACACTCAAGACAACACTAAGCACTCATGACATCACAAACACTCATGACAACACTAAGTTCTCATGACAACACTATGTGCTCATGACAAAAATAAGTGCTCATGACAACGCTAAATGCTCATTACAACACAAAAACAAATGACAAAACCCTATGAACACATGACAACACTAAGTGCTAACGACACCACTAAGAACACATGATAACACTGAGCACTCATGACAACACCAAGCTCTCATGACAACACTACGAACACAAGATAACACTGAGCGCTTCTGACAACACTAAGCACTCACGACAACACTTAGCACTCATGACAACACTAAGTGCTCATGACAACACAAAAACTCATGACAACACTAGGAACACATGACAACACTAAGTGCTAACGACAACACTAAGAATTCATTACAACACTAAGCACTCATGACAACACTAAGTGCTTAGTGTCACGTGGAGGTGGGCCGGGGCTCTGCTAGCACTCAGCTGCTAGGGGCTCAAAAGGCCGAATACTCAGCCCCTCCGACTCCCAGGATTCACCGGAGTCTCCTTGGTCACACAGGAGAGGACCAACAATGCCCACCTCCGCAGGTCTTTGCTTCCACCACGAAAGGGGTGCCACTGATTCACCCTGGAAGCCCTTCAGTCAAACACGGGGGAACTACTGTTAACAGTTCCGGCCTAGACCCGTGGAGGAGTGAAGGAAGACTCAGGCTTACCTTATAACCATAACCTCCCTGAGTCTTGCCTGCCAGACAAAAAGGTTGCAGGAACTCCATTCCCGCCTGTCTTCTCTATCTTCTTCGTAACAAGGTCGCCAGCTGGGTTATTATATCTACACCCCAGCAATGCAGTTCAGTGGGTGTATTATATATCGTTTGTAGCCAGAAGATTGCTACTCCCATAGATCTGCTACTAGACTGTCGGCCCAGGGAGGTCTGTGTGGCTTTACCTCTCTCTAGCCACCACGTTACTTGTTGCCACCATTCAGGCACTGATACTGATCGGATGGCTAAGGGTACACTTTTATATAGGTCCGTGCTGTCTTTACCACTCTCCAGGCAATAAGAACTTCTGTAGAGAACATAGTGTTCCCTAGGTGGAACTATGATAACCTTCGTGTATGCTCATAGAGAAATATTATAAATGAAGGCACACTTAAACACAATGATAAAAGTGTGAATTTACTGATGCAAATTACATGATCACACATACAATCACGAGTAATACAGGAATATGAAAATAAGGATAATAAGTCTGGAGATCGTCAGCCTCTTCTTCCACGACCTCCAACACTCCTTCAACTGGGCAGAAAGACGGGAGTCCCACACTCTCTCACAGGAGGGCCTCTTCACCACGTCGGCGCCTCTTCTTCACTGTCCTGCCATCCATACACACTGTCCCCTCTGACAGTCCAGGACACAAGCTGCCTTGCAGCCTATTCTACTATTAAAGTATTAATGTCCTATTGCCACATACATAAGTAAATATTGTGGCCTAACTAACCTACTCACACAAGGGGTAATGGGAGGGAAAGTGATCTACCTTTACATTCCTGGCTCACGACGCCTGTCCCTCGATGGTGTGAGGTTCCCACGCTTCCTGAGTCGATCCTTGACGATCCAGGAACGTTCCACAGGTCCTCAGGTGTCGTGGAGCCTTCTCGTCGTCGCCGTTCCAATCCCTGAGATTCAGCTACCCCAATCCTGGTTCATCGATGGGCGCTGAGCCAATCACTATTTTCCCACACTCGCCCCTTCCACAAGGCGTTGCTCCTTGTCCTAGGCACGGTTTCGTCCTTCCAAAACCCTCAGTGGATGTGACCCGGTCACAGCTAGGCTTGCCCGCCACACCTTTTCAGGCCCTCAACGTCCAGCGTCGTCGCCGAATATTTTCCAAGTTTGGCACTCTTTCGCTCAATAAACTTGGTTCCTTTTTGCTTCCCAGAAGCGCGGGGTCTCCAATACATCAGATGGGCTGCGATAGCCAGCACTAATCCACTAAGAAAGGCTTGTAGAGCCTCTAATCCTTGAGAGCAGACCGAGGTGCGTCCTCTCGCTTCCAAGGTCAGGTCAACTCTGACGTTGGCGCCGCCCGGGGCACTCGGTGACGTCACGGCGGGCCCTGATTGGTCGCCCGCGACCTAAGTCGGCCAATCCGCGATCGGCTAGTGTCCCTTCCAAAAGGTCATATCTGCATTAGGGGATACTCTTTCATTTTATAACAGGGCGCCAATTTCCCCTGACTTACAACTTATAATGTAACTTTCTCCTTTAACTGGCAACTGGTCTGGTCGCAACATATATCAATAGACTCCCTGAACATCAGAGAATCAGTAGGGAGAGCTGATATGACTCTTACAGCAGGCAAATGAAAGAAATAGGTTAGGGCACCGTAACATTAGGAAAACACTAAACAACCATTACAACACTAAGTGCTAATGACAAAACTAAGCTCTCATTACAATACTTAGTGCTCATAACAAAACTAAACTCCCAGGACAATACTAAGAACTCATGACAATACTAAGCACTCATGACAATACTAAGCACTCATGACAACACTAAGCACTCATGACAACACTAAGCACTCATGACAACACTAAGCACTCACGACAACACCAAGTGCTCATGACACCACAAGGCACTCATGATAACATTAGGCATTCATGACAACAATAGGAGTTCATGACAAACCTAAGCGCTAAACACTCATAACATCTAACAAACCTAAGCACTCATAACATCACAAACACTCATGACAACACCAAGTTCTCATGACACCACTAAGAACTCATAACAACACTAAGTGCTCATGACAACACTAAGCGCTCATAACAACACTAAGCGCTCAAGATAAAACTCAAGACTAAAACTCAAGACCAAGAAAAAACTCAACACTAATCGCTCATGCTTCACTAACCACCTTTAACAACACTAATCTCTCATAACAACACTAAAGAGCTCATGACAACACTTAGCACTCAGGACAACACTAAATGCTCATGACAACACTAAGCACTCATAAAAACACTAAGTGCCCATGACAACACTAAGAACTCATGACAACACTAAGCACTAATGACAACACTAAGTGCTCATGACAACACTAAACGCTCATGAAAACACTAAGCACTCATGATAACACTAAGCACTCTTGACAACAATAGGCGTTATTGAAACACTAGGATCTAATGGTAACATTATGCGCTTGTTACAACACTAAGTACTCATGACAACACTAAGTGTTCATGGCAACACTAAGCACTCATGACAACACTAAGTGCTCGTGACAACACTAAGTGCTCATAACAACACTAAGTGCTCATTTCAACACAAAAATTCATGACAACACTATGAACACATGACAAAACTAAGTGCTCACGACAACACTAAGAACTCATTACAACATTAAGCAATCATGACAACACTAAGCGCTTAGGATAACACTAAACAATCATGACAACACTAGGTGCTTATGACAAAACTTAGCACTCATTAAAACACTTATTGCTCATAACAAAACTAAACGCCCATGACAACACGAAGAACTCATGACAACAACAAGCACTCATGACAACACTAAGCGATCATAACAACACTAAGCGATCATGACAACACTAAGCGATCATTGTAACATTATGCGCTCATTACAGCACAAAGCGCTCATGACAACACTAAGCGCTCAGGAATACACTAAGCGCTCATGACAACACTAAGCAATCATGACAACACTATGTGCTCATGACAAAACTAAGCGCTCATGACAACACTAAGCACTCATGACAAGACAAAACTAAGCGCTCATGACAACACCAAGAAAAAATTCAACACTAATCGCTCATGCTTCACTAACCACCTTTAACAACACTAAGCTCTCATAACAACACTAAGCGCCCATGACAACACTAAGTGCTCATGACAACACTAAGTGATCATGACAACACTAAGTGCTCATGACAATTCTAAGAACTCATGACAACACTAAGCATTCATGACAACACTAAACCCTGATAACAACACTAAGATTTTTTGACAAAACTAAGCGATCATGACAACGCTAAGCACCTATGACAACACAAAAGACTCATAACAACACTAAGCGCCCATGACATCACTAAGAAATCATGACAACACTAAGTGCTCATGAAAACAATAAGTGCTAATGACCACACAAAGTAATCATGACAACACTAAGCGCTCATGACAACACTAGGGGCTCAGGACAACAATAAGCACTCATGCCAACACTAAGTGCTCATGAAAACAATAAGAACTCATAACAACACTAAGCAATCATGACAGCGCTAAGCGCTCCTGAACACAATAAGCTTTCATGAGAGCAACAAGTTCTCATGAAAACACTAACCACTCGTGACAACACAAAAGCTCTTGACAACACTAAGTGCTCATGACATCACTTAGCACTCATGAACACACTAAGAACACATGACAACACTAAGTACTCATGACAACACTAAGTGCTCATGACAAAACTATATACTCAGGACAACACTATGAACTCATGACAACAGTAAGTGCTCCTGACAACACTAAGCACTCATAACAACACTAAGCGCCATGACAACACTAAGAACACATGACAACACTAAGTACTCATGACAACACTAAGCACTCATGACAAGACTTAGCACTCATGACAGCAATAAGCGCTCGTGACGACACTAACCACTCATGACAACACTAAGCACTCATGGCAACACTAAGCGCTCCTGACAACAAGAGGCGCTCATGACAACACTAAGCGCTCATGATAATATTATATGCTCGTTACAACACTAAGCGCTCGTGACAACACTAAGCACTCATAACAACACAAAGAACTCATGACAACACTAAGTGCTCAAGACAACACAAAACACTCATTATAACACTAAGCACTCATGGCAAAATTAAGTGCTCATGAAAACACTAAGAAGTCATGACAACACTAAGCAATCACAGCAACACAAAGTGCTCATGACAAAATTAAGCGCTCATGATAATACTAAGAACAATGACAGCACTACGCGCTCATATAAACATTATGCGCTCGTCACAACACTAGGAGCTCATGACAACACTAAGCACTCAGGACAGCACTAAGAACTCATGACAACACTAAGCACTCGTGACAACACTAAACGCTCATGAAAACACTAAGCACTCATAACAACACAAAGAACTCATGACAACACTAAGTGCTCAAGACAACACAAAACACTCATTATAACACTAAGCACTCATGATAACACTAATCACTGATGACAACACTATGGGCTTATGACAACACTAAGCACCCATGAAAACAAAAAGCACTGATGACAACACTAAGCACTCATGATAAGACTTAGCACTCAAAACAACACTAAGCACTCATGACAACACTAAGCGCTCATGACAAAACTAGGTGCTCAGGACAACAATAACCAATCATGACAACACTAAGTGCTCATGAAAAATCTGAGCGCTCATAAAAACATTATGAACAAATGACAACACTAAGCGCTCCTGACAACAATAAGATCTCATGAAAACACCAAGTTCTCATGACAACACTAAGCACTCGTGACAACACAAAAACTCATGACAACACTAAGTGTTCATGACAACACTAAGTGCTCATGACATCACTTAGCACTCATGACAACACTATGCGTTCATTACAAAACTCAGCACTCATGACAACACTAAGCACTCATGAAAACAAAAAGCACTTATGACAACACTAAGCGCTCATGACACAACAAAGTACTCATGACAACAGTAAGCGCTCATGACAACACTAAGCACTCATACCATAACTACGCACTGATGACAACACTAAGGACTCATGACAAGACTTAGCACTCATGACAAAACTAAGCACTCGTGTCAACACTAAGAGCTCATGACGACAATAGGCGCTCATGACAACACTAAGTGCTCATGATAACATTATGCGATCCTTACAACACTAAGCGCTTATGACAACACTAAGCATCCATGACAACACTATGTGCTCATGACAACACTAAGATGTCATGACAACACTAAGCAATCATAACACAAAGTGCTCATGACAAAACTAAGCGCTCATGATAATACTTAGAACAAATGACAACACTAAGCGCTCATGAAAACATCATGCACTCGTTACAACTGACGACACTAAGCACTGAGGACAACACTAAGAATTCATGACAAAACTAAGTGCTCATGACAACACTAAGCGCTCACGACAATACAAAAACTCATGACAATACAAAGAGCCATGACAACACTAAGCACTCATGACAAAGCTAAGCTCGCATGACAAAACTAAGCACCTATGACATAAGTAAGCCCTTATGACAACTCTCACTACTCATGATAACACTAAACGGTCATGAAAACACTAAGCACTCATGACAACACTAAGTGCTCATGAGAACACAAAGCACTCATGATAACACTAAGCACTCATGACAACAATAGGCGCTCATGAACACACTAAGCGCTCGTGGTAACATTATGTGCCTGTTAAAACACTAAGCGCTCATGACAACGCTAAGTACTCATGACAACACTAAGCAATCATGACATCACTAGGTGCTCATGGCAACACTAAGAACATATTACAGCACTAATTGCTCATGCAACATTAACCACCTATGAAAACACTAAGCTCTCATATCAACACTAAGCGCCCATGACAACACTAAGAAATCATGACAACACTAAGTGCTCATGAAAACACAAAGTGCTCATGACAATACTAAGCGTCATGACAAACCAAAAACTCATGACAACAATAAGAGCTCATGACATCACTAAGAACTCATGACAACACTAAGCATTTATAACAACACTAAACACTCATAACAAATGGGATAGATGTTCATGGTAATGACACGAAGTGTAAACTATGTGGTATGTTAAGGTCTCACACCCTTGCCCATTATATTCTTGATTGTCCGTTGATTAGTGTATATAGAAACACTGAGATAAGGACTGTTCCTGAACAAATAGCCTGGATGTGTCACAACGGAAAGGTTGATGATATTCTTGAGAGATATAAGAATTTTGCACCAAGATTGTAATATTTTGTTGAATTATCTGCAGGTGTCTTGCAAATTGTCTATACAGTATACCTAGGTCATAAAAGTATTTGTGTGTACGTCTGATACCATACTCCTTGTGAGGGAGGAAATGTATATTTTTACCTCTCAGAATGTTTGGTAATATGTTTATTTGTGATGTGTGTATATGTATATATTAACACGTTGTACTGAACGGGGTGAGAATAGCTTGAGCTACCTCATCCCTTTGTGTGTATTTTACCTCAATAAACTTATTTCAATTTCAATTTCAATTTCAACTCATAACAACACTAAGCACTCATGACAACACTAAGTGCTGATGACAACAATGTTAACTCATGACAACACAAAGTGCAGATGACAAAAGTAAGCTCTCATGACAACACTAAGCAATCATGACAAAACTAAGCTCTCATGACAACACGAAGTGCTCATTACAACACTATGCGCTCATGACAACACTAGGCGCTCAGGACAACACTAAGCACTAAAGACAACACTAAACGCTTATAACATTAAAATCTCAGGACAACACTAAGTGCTCATGACACCACTAAACGCTCATACCAAAACTAAGAACGCATGACAACAATAAACACTCATGAGAACACTAAGCGGTCATAACAACAAATACTCATGACAACACTATGAATACATGACGATACTTATCGCTCACGACAGCTTTAAGCGCTCATGGCAACACTAAGCGCTCATGACAACACTACGTGCTCATGATAACACTTAGTGCTCATGACATCAATAGCAGTCATGACAGCACAAAGAATGCCTGAAAACACGAAGTGCTCACGAATCTACTTGGAACTCATGACAACACCAAGCATTCATGACAACACAAGGAACTCATGACAACACTAAGTGCTCAAAACAACACAAAGCACTCATGATAACACTAAGCACTCATGATAACACTAAGCACTCATGACAACACTTGGCACTCCTGACAAAACTAAATGCTCATGTCACTACTAAGCACTCATGACAATACTATGCGCTCATGACAACACTAAGCGCTCATGACAAGACTAAGCACTCATGACAACACTAAGCACTCATGACAACACTAAGCACTCATGAAAACAAAAAGCACTCATGACAACACTAAGTGCTCATGACAACACTAAGCGCTCATGACAAGACTAAGCACTCATGACAACACTAAGCACTCATGACAACACAAAGCTCATGACGAAAAAAGGCGCTCATGACAACACTAAGTGCTCATGAAAACATTATGCGCTCCTTACAATACTAAGCGCCAATGACAACACTAAGCGCTCATGACAACACTAAACAATCAGAACAACACAGAGTGCTCATGGCAAAACAATGAGCTCATGATAATACTTAAACAAATGACAACATTAAGCGCTCATGGAAACATTATGCGCTCGTTACAACACTAAGCACTCATGACAACACTAAGTGCTCTTGACAACCCACAGCACTCATGATAACACTAAGCACTTATGACAACAATAGGCGCTCATGACAACACTTAGCGCTCATGGTAATATTATGTGCTTGTTACAACACTAAGCGCTCATGATAACACTAAGCACTCATGACAACACTAAGCAATCAAGACAACACTAAGTGCTCATGACAAAACTAAGTGCTCATGACAACACTAAGAACATATTACAGCACTAATCGCTCATGCAACACTAACCACCTATGACAACACTAAGCTCTCATAACAACACTAAGCGCCCATGACAACACTAAGCGCTCATGACAACACTAGGCGCTCAGGACAACAATAAGCACTCATGCCAACACTAAGTGCTCATGACAACACTAAGAACATATTACAGCAATAATCGCTCATGCAACACTAACCACCTATGACAACACTAAGCTCTCATAACAACACTAAGCGACCATGACAGCAATAAGAAATCATGACAACACTAAGCGCTCATGAAAACACTAAGTGCTCTTGACAACACGAAGTGCTCATGACACTACTTAGCGCTCATGACAAAACAAAAACTCATGACAACAATAAGAGCTCATGACATCACTAAGGACTCATGACAACACACAGCATTCATGATAACACAAAACACTCATAACAACACTAAGCGCCCATAACAACACTAAGCACTTATGACAACACTAAGTACTGATGACAACAATGTTAACTCATGACAACACAAAGTGCTAATGACAAAACTAAGCTCTCATGACAACACAAAGCATTCATGACAACACTAAGAACTCATGCCAACACTAAGTGCTCATGACAACACTAAGCACTCATGACAACACTAAGCGCTCACGACAATACAAAAACTCTTGACAATACAAGGAGTCATGACAACATTAAGCGTTCATGACAACACTAGGCGCTCAGGACAACAATAAGCACTCATGCCATCACTAAGTGCTCATGACAACACTAAGAACATATTACAGCACTAAGCTCTCATAACAACACTAAGCTCTCATAACACTAAGCGTCCATGACAACACTAAGAAATCATGATAACACTAAGCGCTCATGAAAACACTAATTGCTCTTGACAACACGAAGTTCTCATGACAACACTAAGCGCTCATGACAACACTAGGCGCTCAGGACAACACTAAGCATTCATGACAACACAAAGTGCTCATGAAAACACGAAGTGATCATGACAATACTAAGCGCTCATGACAAAACAAAAACTCATGACAACAATATGAGCTCATGACATCACTATGAACTCATGACAACACTAAGCATTCATGACAACACTAAACACTCATAACAACATTAAGCACTCATGACAACACTAAGTGCTGATGACAACAATGTTAACTCATGACAACACAAAGTGCTGATGACAAAACTAAGCTCTCATGACAACACTAAATAATCATGACAAAACTAAGCTCTCATGACAACACTAAGCACTCAAGACAACACTAAACGCTTATAACAACATTAAGATCTCAGGACAACACTAAGTGCTCATGACAACACTAAACGCTCATAACAAAATGAAGAACGCATGACAACACTAAACACTCATGAGAACACTAAGCGCTCATAACAACAAATACTCATGGCAACACTATGAATACATGACGATACTTATCGCTCACGACAGCTCTAAGCGCTCATGACAACACTAAGCGCTCATGACAACACTTAGTGCTCATGACAACAATAGCACTCATGACAGCACAAAGAATGCATGAGAACACGAACTGCTCACGAACCCACTTGGAACTCTTGACAACACCAAGCACTCATGACAACACTAAGTGCTCATTACAACACAAAAAACTCATGGCAACACTAAGTGCTCAAGACAAAACAAAGCACTCATGATAACACTAAGCACTCATGACAACACTTGGCACTCCTGACAAAACTAAGAGCTCATGTCACCACTAAGCACTCATGACAACACTATGCGCTCATGACAACACTAAGCACTCATGACATAACTAAGCACTGATGACAACACTAAGCACTCATGACAACACTTGGCACTCCTGACAAAACTAAGAGCTCATGTCACCACTAAGCACTCATGACAACACTATGCACTCATGACAACACTAAGCACTCATGACATAACTAAGCACTCATGACATAACTAAGCACTGATGACAACACTAAGCACTCATGACAAGACTTAGCACTCATGACAACACTAAGCACTCATGACAACACTAAGCACTCATGACAACACTAAGTGCTAATGAAAACATTATGCGCTCCTTACAATACTAAGCGCCTATGACAACACTAAGCGCTCATGACAACACTAAGTGCTCATGACAACACTAAGTGCTCATGACAACAATAAACAATCAGAACAACACAGAGTGCTCATGTCAAAACAATGAGCTCATGATAATACTTAGAACAAATGACAACACTAAGCGCTCATGGAAATATTATGCGCTCGTTACAACACTAAGCACCGAGGACAACACTAAGAACTCATGCCAATACTATGAGCTCATGACAACGCTAAGCACTCATAACAACACAGAGTGCTCATGACAAAACTATGAGCTTTTGATAATACTTAGAACAAATGACAACACTAAGCGCTCATGACAACACTAGGTACTGAGGACAACACTAAGAACTCATGCCAACACTAAGTGCTCATGACAAAAATAAGCACTCATAACAACACTAAGCGCCCATGACAACACAAAGAACTCATGACAACACTAAGCACTGAGGACAACACTAAGAACTCATGCCAACACTAAGTGCTCATGACAACACTAAGCACTCATAACAACATTAAGCGCCCATGACAACACAAAGAACTCATGACAACACTAAGCACTCATGACAACACTAAGCGCTCACGACAATACAAAATTTCATAACAATACAAAGAGTCATGACAACACTAAGAACTCATGACAAAATTAAGCTCATAAGACAAAAGTAAGCACTCATGACAACACTCACTGCTCATAATAACACTAAACGGTCATATAAACACTAAGCACCTATAACAACACTAAGAACTCATGACAACACGAAGTGCTCTTGACAACACTAAGCGTTCATGACAACACTAAACACTCATAAAATCACTAAGTAGTTTTGACAAAACAAAGCGGTCATGACAACACTAAGCGCCCATGACAACACTAAGTGCTCATGACAAAACAAAAACTCATGACAACAATTAGAGCTCATGACAACACTAAGAACTCATGACAACACTAAGTGCTCATGATAACACGAAGTGCTCATGACAACAATATGCGCTCATGACAACACTAGGCGCTCAGGACAACAATGAGCACTCATGCCAACCCTAAGTGCTCATGACAACACTAAGAACATACTACAGCACTAATCGCTCATGCAACACTAACCACCTATGACAACACTAAGCTCTCATAACAACACTAAGCGCCCATGATATTTGGGGGGGGGGAGATGACACAGGAGCTGTCCTGGACTGTTTGGTGGGGGGGGGGGGAGTGACATAGGAGCCGACCTGGTCTGTATGGGTGGGTGGGGGGGGAGTGACATAGGAGCCGACCTGGACAGTATGGGTGGGGGGGGGGGTGATATAGGAGCCGACCTGGACTATATGGGTGAGGGGGGGGTGACATAGGAGCCGACCTAGACTGTATGGGTAGGGGGGGGGGGGTGACACAGGAGCTGACCTGGACTGTATGGGGGGGGGGGGGTGACACAGGAGCTGACCTGGACTGTATGGGTGGGGGGGGTGTGACACAGGAGCTGACCTGGACTGTATGGGTGGGGGGGGGTGACACAGGAGCTGACCTGGACTGTATGGGTGGGGGGGGGGGGTGACACAGGAGCTGACCTGGACTGTATGGGTGGGGGGGGGGGGTGACACAGGAGCTGACCTGGACTGTATGGGTGGGGGGGGTGACACAGGAGCTGACCTGGACTGTATGGGTGGGGGGGGTGACATAGGAGCCGACCTGGACAGTATGGGTGGGAGGGGGTGACACAGGAGCCGACCTGGACTGTATATGACACAGGAGCCGACCTGGACTGTATGGGTGGGGGGGGGGTGACACAGGAGCTGACCTGGACTGTATGGGTGGAGCGGGGGTGACACAGGAGCTGACCTGGACTGTATGGGTGCCGACCTGGGGGGGGGGGTGACACAGGAGCTGACCTGGACTGTATGGGTGGGGGGGGGGAGAGTGACATAGGAGCCGACCTGGACTGTTTGGGTGGGGGGGGGGGGGAGTGACATAGGAGCCGACCTGGACTGTATGGGTGGGGGGGGGGTGACACAGGTGCCGACCTGGACTGTATGGGTGGGGGGGGGGGTGACACAGGAGCCGACCTGGACTGTATGGGTGGGGGGGGGGTGACATAGGAGCCGACCTGGACTGTATGGGTAGGGGGGAGGGGTGACACAGGAGCCGACCTGGACTGTATGGGGGGGGGGGGGGTGACACAGGAGCCGACCTGGACTGTATGGGGGGGGGGGGTGACATAGGAGCCGACCTGGACTGTATGGGTGGGGGGGGTGACATAGGAGCCTACCTGGACTGTATGGGTGGGGGGGGGGGGGGGGGGTGACATAGGAACCGACCTGGACTGTATGGGTGGGGGGGGGTGACATAGGAATCGACCTGGACTGTATGGGGGGGGGGGTGACATAGGAGCCTACCTGGACTGTATGGGTGGGGGGGGGGGGGGGTGACATAGGAACCGACCTGGACTGTATGGGTGGGGGGGGGGGTGACACAGGTGCCGACCTGGACATAGGAATCGACCTGGACTGTATGGGTGGGGGGGTGACATAGGAGCCGACCTGGACTGTATGGGTGGGGGGGGGTGACATAGGAACCGACCTGGACTGTATGGGTGGGGGGGGGGTGACATAGGAGCCGACCTGGACTGTATGGGTGGGGGGGGGTGACATATAGGAGCCGACCTGGACTGTATGGGGGGGGGGGGGTGACATAGGAACCGACCTGGACAGTATGGGTATGGGGGGGGGGGGTGACATAGGAGCCGACCTGGACAGTATGGGTGGGGGGGGGGGGGTGACATAGGAACCGACCTGGACTGTATGGGGGGGGGGGGTGACATAGGAGCCGACCTGGACTGTATGGGTGGGGTGGGGGTGACATAGGAACCGACCTGGACTGTATGGGTGGGGGGGGGTGACATAGGAATCGACCAGGACTGTATGGGTTGGGGGGGGGTGACATAGGAGCCGACCTGGACTGTATGGGTGGGGGGGGGTGACATAGGAACCGACCTGGACTGTATGGGTGGGGGGGTGACATAGGAGCCGACCTGGACTGTATGGGTGGGGGGGGGGTGACATAGGAGCCGACCTGGACTGTATGGGTGGGGGGGGGGGGGGTGACACAGGAGCCGACCTGGACTGTATGGGTGGGGGGGGGGGGGTGACATAGGAGCCGACCTGGACTGTATGGGTGGGGGGGGGGGGGTGACATAGGAGCCGACCTGGACTGTATGGGGGGGGGGGGTGACATAGGAACCGACCTGGACTGTATGGGTGGGGGGGGGTGACATAGGAGCCGACCTGGACTGTATGGGTGGGGGGGGGTGACACAGGAGCCGACCTGGACTGTATGGGGGGGGGGGTGACATAGGAGCCGACCTGGACTGTATGGGTGGGGGGGGGGGTGACATAGGAGCCGACCTGGACTGTATGGGTGGGGGGGGGTGACATAGGAGCCGACCTGGACAGTATGGGTGGGGGGGGGGTGACATAGGAGCCGACCTGGACTGTATGGGTGGGGGGGGGGTGACATAGGAGCCGACCTGGACTGTATGGGTGGGGGGGGGTGACATAGGAGCCGACCTGGACTGTATGGGTGGACTGTATGGGGGGGGGGGTGACATAGGTGCCGACCTGGACTGTATGGGTGGGGGGGGTGACATAGGAGCCGACCTGGACTGTATGGGTGGGGGGGGGTGACATAGGAGCCGACCTGGACTGTATGGGTGGGGGGGGGTGACACAGGAGACGACCTGGACTGTATGGGTGGGGGGGGGTGACATAGGTGCCGACCTGGACAGTATGGGTGACACAGGTGCCGACCTGGACTGGGGGGGGGTGACATAGGAGCCGACCTGGACTGTATGGGTGGGGGGGGGGGGTGACATAGGTGCCGACCTGGACAGTACGGGTGGGGGGGGGTGACACAGGAGCCGACCTGGACTGTATGGGTGGGGGGGGGGTGAACATAGGAGCCGACCTGGACTGTATGGGTGGGGGGGAAGGTGACACAGGAGCCGACCTGGACTGTATGGGTGGGGGGGGGGTGACACAGGAGCCGACCTGGACAGTATGGGTGGGAGGGGGGTGACATAGGAGCTAGCCGACCTGGACTGTATGGGTGGGGGGGTTGACATAGGAGCCGACCTGGACTGTATGGGGGGGGGGGGGGTGACATAGGAGCCGACCTGGACTGTATGGGTGGGGGGGGGGGGGGGGGGGGACACATAGGAGCCGACCTGGACTGTATGGGTGGGGGGGGGGTGACATAGGAGCCGACCTGGACTGTATGGGTGGGGGGGGGTGGTGACACAGGAGCCGACCTGGACAGTATGGGTGGGGGGGGGGGGTGACACAGGAGCCGACCTGGACTGTATGGGTGGGGGGGGGTGACACAGGAGCCGACCTGGACTGTATGGGTGGGGGGGGGTGACACAGGTGCCGACCTGGACAGTATGGGTGGGGGGGGGGTGACATAGGAGCTAGCCGACCTGGACTGTATGGGTGGGGGGGGGTGACATAGGAGCCGACCTGGACTGTATGGGTGGGGGGGGGTGACACAGGAGCCGACCTGGGCTGTATGGGTGGGGGGGTGACATAGGAGCCGACCTGGACTGTATGGGTGGGGGGGGGGGGTGACATAGGAGCCGACCTGGACTGTATGGGGGGGGGGGGGGTGACATAGGAGCCGACCTGGACTGTATGGGTGGGGGGGGGGGTGACACAGGAGCCGACCTGGACTGTATGGGTGGGGGGGGGGGTGAAATAGGAGCCGACCTGGACTGTATGGGTGGGGGGGGTGACACAGGAGCCGACCTGGACTGTATGGGTGGGGGGGGGGGGGGGGTGACATTGGAGCCGACCTGGACAGTATGGGTGGGGGGGGGGTGACATAGGAGCTAGCCGACCTGGACTGTATGGGTGGGGGGGGTGACATAGGAGCCGACCTGGACTGTTTGGGTGGGGGGGGGGTGACACAGGAGCCGACCTGGACTGTATGGGTGGGGGGGTGACATAGGAGCCGACCTGGACTGTATGGGTGGGGGGGGGGTGACATAGGAGCCGACCTGGACTGTATGGGTGGGGGATGGTGACATAGGAGCCGACCTGGACTGTATGGGTGGGGGGGTGACACAGGAGCCGACCTGGACTGTATGGGTGGGGGGGGTGACACAGGAGCCGACCTGGACTGTATGGGTGGGGGGAGGGGTAACATAGGAGCCGACCTGGACTGTATGGGTGGGGGGGGGGTGACATTGGAGCCGACCTGGACTGTATGGGTGGGGGGGGGGTGACACAGGAGCTGACCTGGACTGTATGGGTGGGGGGGGGGGTAACACAGGAGCCGACCTGGACTGTATGGGTGGGGGGGGGTGACACAGGAGCCGACCTGGACTGTATGGGTGGGGGGGGGTGACACAGGAGCCGACCTGGACTGTATGGGTGGGGGGGGGGTGACAAAGGAGCCGACCTGGACTGTATGGGTGGGGGGGGGGTAACATAGGAGCCGACCTGGACTGGTCCATCTCGTCAGGTGCTCCAGGTGTGGAAGGCGGCCGCGGCTGCCAACTTCTGTCTCACTACTAACCTTGTAAAGACTCAGACGTACGAGTGGGGGCGGGGGGTTACTTGGTAATGACAGGGTCTGCTTGTCTGTCTGATCTGTCTGTCCATCCATCCACCAAGCTATCCATTCAGCAATATCTCCCCATGTATCTATCCATCTTTCTTGTCCAATCATCAGCCCCTTGTCCTCTCTCATCTCTCTATCCCTGTCCACCCTTTCCCCCCTCTTCCGCTTCTCATGGAATATATATATATATATAGACAACCTGAAGCAACTGTCACAAAAAATATATATAGTTATGATCATGCAAATCTCTTGGGGCAATAAACCCTATATTTCATCATAGATCCCCAACAGTTCTTGAACAACCTGTTAACTGGTCTCAATGTTGCTAATATTTCATAAAGTATTTAACTATGGCCTTCTCCGACCAGTCCGTGTCCGTCCCCTACCCTCATGCCTTTTCCATATAAATTTGGGAGAGGCTTCCCCAAGCGTCCGGCTTGTAAACATCCGCATACATTTACGTTTGCAATTTTCTCATATCTGCAGGAAGACCTGTGACTCCAGCAACACTGCAAGCCACCACCTTCTACAGAACATTACCTTTCTGGTGCTGAAGCTGCTGCCACGCCAATATTGTCTCCGACGACCAGTTTGACCTCAATCTCCCGTTGAGGCCAGATGTTTTAGACTGTCACAGAAACAGGCGTCGATGGGGCAAACAGACACAAGCCCCCAAGCCTGTTTATGTCATCGAGTCTCCCACCATTCGTTTCTAAACAAATAATAATATTACACAATTAAAGCTTACGACAGGCACATAAAATAAGAAATATTGTTGCATATTATTTTTAATTGTGGTACTTTTATTGACTCTGAGTCCATCGTCCGAACGAAATATTAAACTTTATATTTTCCTCGTAACACGAATGTTGAAGTTGGCCACGGCCTAGAGCATATACATACTAGAGGGAGCATGGCATTGCTTACCTAACAATGACTACGATAGTGAACTCTAGCTCCTCTAGCTCTGCCTGTTAGCATTGTTGTACATGTTGTGTTACTTTGTTTAAAATGTATTCGAGTTGCTCGTCGAATCTGGTCTAGAACATAAAAACGTAGTTTCCACGATTTCTTCTCAAAGAGCATTTGTCTTGGAGACCACTCGAACACGGCATGAGTATTTTCATACAAGTCTTCGAATAATTTGTGATTCCAGCCTCTGGACACATGTCCTCTTGTCCGTCTCTTCTTTGTTTATTCCCGTAATTATCATGTAAGTAGTAATCACTGCTACCCGGTTACTTCTTTCCCATAGTGTTGTGAGACTAGGAGTCCATTAACCTGCCTTGAGAGGTAGAGAGGGAGATAGACCTGATTAATATAAATATATTATTCAGGATCTGGGGTTTCTTCCTTTTTTAAGTTATGACAACCATAGGGAGTAGACCTTCAAAACCAGTCCAGATTCCCGGTGGAGGAGATTTCAGCAAATTCAACTTCAATAATAAACAGATAAACTGGGAGCAAATAAACCAGGACTTCACAGAAATAAACTGGGAAGAACAGCTAGAAAATGAAAACCTGAACCAGTGCCTGGAAAAAATAAGCTCAGTAGCACTAGAAATATGTTCAAACCGCATACCCCTAAGAAAAAAAAAGAGGAAGAGATGCAGATTGGAACAGGAACGTCGTTCCTTATATAGGCGAGGAAAACGAATCGCGGAACAACTTTAGAGTCGCACCATATCTCGAGAACGGCGAAGAAGGTTAGGTAGAGAAATAGAAACAATTGAAGGCAAGCTACAAGAATCATACAAAACCCAGGAGAGGCAAAGAGAGCAAAAGGCCATCAGTGAAATAGAGAGAAATCCGAAATATTTTTTCTCCTATGCAAAATCAAGATCAAAAACCACATTTAGTATCGGGCTCCTGCGAAAGGGAGATGGAACTTTCACCGATGACAACAAAGAAATGAGCGAGCTACTGAGGAAGCAGTACGACTCTGTTTTCAGCGAGCCATTAAACGCACTAAAGATTGATAACCCAAATGAATTTTTCATGGATATGATACAACATCAAATCATATATCAGACGTCACCCAATCCCCACTGGATTTTGAAGAAGCCATAAACAGTATGCCTATGCACACTGCACCAGGCCCGGATTCTTGGAACTCCATATTCATCAAGAACTGTAAAAAAAACACTATCACAGGCCCTCCACATTCTGTGGAGACAAAGCCTAGATACTGGCGTTATTCCTGATATACTAAAAACAGCAGAGATAGCACCACTTCATAAAAGAGGAAATAAGGCAGAGGCAAAAAATTACAGACCGATAGCACTAACATCGCACATCATAAAAATTTTGAGAGAGTGCTAGTAAGATCTCAATATACATGGAATCACAGCATCTGCATAACCCCGGACAACATGGTTTCAGAACAGGGCACTCTTGCCTGTCGCAGTTGCTGGACCACTATGATATGGCATTAGATGCTATGGAAGACAAACAAAACGCTGATGTAATTTACACAGATTTCGCAAAAGCTTTTGATAAATGTGACCATGGTGTTATTGCACATAAAATGCGTTCAAAAGGAATTACCGGAAAAATAGGCAGATGGATCTACAATTTCCTGACTAAAAGAACCCAATGTGTAATAGTCAACAAAATAAAATCCAGCCCTCAACCGTGAAGAGCTCAGTCCCCCAGGGTACTGTGTGTTACGGCCCTATTGGGTTGCAACCGGGTTCTTTTCTGGTGTTATTAGAATTTGGGAATCCGGCCCCAAGTTAGTAGAGGCTTTCAAGGGAAGTGTTCCATAATGCAAGATAAATTAAAGGGGGAGGGATACAAATGTTCTGATTTATATATATATATTCTCACAACCACCATATAAATAAATATATAACAATCACACGGGGTTTATAACTACACAATAATATACAAAGTTGTTTTCCTCTGAAGACACAGGATGCTCCATGGTGCGCACTCTCTGGGTAGGCCTGGTTCCTTCCTCCGTGGCCCACAATGAATCCTCTTGGCTTCTCTTTGCGAATCTACCCCGGCCACAGGCCAGCCAAATTACAGTTCCACTGGGTGCTCCGTCGTGGAGGCCTTCAACCACAGTCCAGCCTGTAGCTGGCAGGTTCCGATCAGCTCCGCTGTGTAGGCCACTCCACGACCGATACTAGGGTTGCGAGCCCTAGGCAAGAGTCTCGTGTGATCCCGCTGATCACTCTCCTCTCTAAGCACCACTGTGGCTAGTCTCTTCCACCAGCCAGCCCCGGATACGACGATTCCTGATACTGCCACGTCACAGGCAGGCTAACACTCTCAACAGTGTTTGTCCGGGGGTGACTCACAGCTTCTTCAGAGCAAACTCGTGGAGAGACTTTGGCTGCCTTGGGTAGACTGATCCATCGTCCAATACAGCAGTCCCAGGTAGACTCTGTAATCAGACACGTCATTAGTACTGGGACACACTAGGGAACCTCACTTACAGGCTTAGACACAAACGTCCACCTATCCACTCCATAGATGGCGTTGCTGTCTAAGCGCCACCTCACCAGAGGTCAGCAGCGGCTATGTTATGAGCTGATTAAGACGGGAATCCAGCACCTGTGGCCGGTATATCCCGTCCTCACTAGATGGCGTCGTCCATTTGGAGGGGGTTTCGGGAGCAGACTCACAGATGGCGTTGTCGTCACTGCTCCGTGCTACGACGCTGGACTCGGGTCCGTAACACTGTGCTTGCTCCAGTACTTTTTCTCATCCTCATATCGGACATAGACAGGAACACAACCTATAGCACTGTATCATCCTTTGCAGATGACACTAGGATTTTCATGAGAGTAGGCAACATAGAAGACACGGCAAATCTCCAATCAGATGTAGATCAGGTCTTTCTATGGGCTACAGAAAATAATATGGTGTTTAACCAAGATAAGTTCCAGCTCATGCGCTACGAAACAAATGCAAATATAAAAACGGAAACCACGTACAAAACTCAGGCAAATCATAACATAGAACGAAAAGGCAATATAAAGGATCTGGGTGTACTCATGTCGGAAGACCTTACCTTTAAAAAACACAATAAAGTAGTCGTCACAACTGCAAGAAAAATGACAGGTTGGATAACAAGAACTTTTCACACTAGAGATGCTATACCGATGATGATACTTTTCAAAACGCTTGTGCTCTCTAGAGTGGAGTACTGCTGCACAATGACAGCCTCTTTCAAAGCTGGAGAAATTGCTGACCTGGAGAGCGTGCAGAGATTCTTTACTGCTAGAATCCACTCAGTAAAACCTCTAAATTACTGGGACCGACTAAAAAGCCTAAATCTGTACTCCCTTGAGCAAAGGCGTGAGAGATACATAATAATTTACACGTGGAAAATAATTGAGGGGCTGGTCCCAAACCTGCACACAGAAATAACATCACATGAGACCAGAAGACATGGCAGGATGTGCAGAATACCCAAGTTGAAAAGCAGAGGTGCAACAGGTACTCTGAGAGAGAACTCTGTCAACATCAGAGGCCCGAGACTGTTCAACACGCTTCCACTACACATAAGGGGCATAACTGGCCGACCCCTCACAGTGTTCAAGAGAGAACTGGATAAGCACCTCCAAAAGATACCTGATCAACCAGGCTGTGAATCATAAGTCAGGCTGCGAGCAGCCGCATCTAACAGCCTGGTTGATCAGTCCAGCAACCAGGAGGCCTGGTCGACGACCGGGCCGCGGGGACGCTAAGCCCCGGTAGCACCTCAAGGTAATCAGTTGCAGAATCGTGATTAGTTCCTATATGTGTTTTGGTATCTGCTGCTAGTAGGTAACAAGTCAACCTACTTGAAAGCTTACTAGTGGTGATGCCAATATAGGCTGATAGCAGGTCACATCCTTCATGGGCACAAGTGTACTCATGTACCACTCTGGCTTTCTGGAGAGAGTTGTTTGTTCTGTTCAGGCCCCTTCTTCAATATTATGTCCTTCAACCCATCCAATGGCGTCATTCGCCAGTGTCTGAGCTATGAGGCATGACTAATAAAAATGTGTAAAGCCGCATGTATTAATGTATATATATTTATATATATATATATATATATATATATATATATATATATACATATATATATATATATATATATATATATATATATATATATATATATATATATATATATATATATATATTAGTATATTTTTGTAGCAGTCTTTCCTGTAGACATATATTATTAAATATGACCGAAAAAGTAAGATTAATAATTCTAACACGAATTTTCTCAATCTTTCGTACATTACGCTTCACTGTTGGAGGTAAATCAAAAATCAATTCTCCAAAATTCATTTTTATTTCTAGTCTGACGCGACACGGGCGCGTTTCGTAAAACTTATTACATTTTCAAAGACTTTAGTTCACAAATACACAACTGAATAGAACTTACGTATCTCCGATTTTATATCTACATTTGAGTGAGGTTGAAGGGGTGATGTGGCATTAACACAAGACAGAACATTTCATTTAATACCACATTTTGTTCTGTCTTGTGTTAATGCCACATCACCCCTTCCACCTCACTCAAATGTAGATATAAAATCGGAGATACGTAAGTTCTATTCAGTTGTGTATTTGTGAACTAAAGTCTTTGAAAATGTAATAAGTTTTACGAAACGCGCCCGTGTCGCGTCAGACTAGAAATAAAAATGAATTTTGGAGAATTGATTTTTTATTTACCTCCAACAGTGAAGCGTAATGTACGAAAGATTGAGAAAATTCGTGTTAGAATTATTAATCTTACTTTTTCGGTCATATTTAATAATATATATATATATATATATATATATATATATATATATATATATATATATATATATATATATATATATATATATATATATATATATATATATATATATATATATATATATATATATATATATATATATTGTGACGATAATCTCCCTCAAGAGAGATTGAGCCTGCTCTTCCCTCCTAAGTACATCCCTATACAACTAATATGGAAGAAATATCCAACAAATACAACACCAAGGTTTGCCAGAGAGCAAACGTATTCAGCACCGGGAACACCTGCTCCACCTCCACCACTCCAACCACCAAACTACCTGTCCATCGCCTGCTCATCGCTGATTGGCTGGTGCCCTGTCGCACCTGCTCCCTCCACCCGCCACACTACCTGATGTCTGGGGCCACCACGACCTACAGACCTCAGAATATCCCGTGCTTTCCACAAGTTAACACGTCTCATTTGTAGACTAAGCCCTGGCTTACGTGTACTAAGAGAGGTGGCAGCTTAAAGCCAATATTCCTGCAACCATATATCTCCTTGTATATTCCTCACCTGTCTTAACGTAACTTTCTATTTTGCCAGTGATTATTCTTATTATTTTGCTTGATTGACTTATGTTACACTTTTATGTCCATTTTATTCATGTTTTGCTTTTCTAACGTAATTAAAATCTCATTGTTAAATTTACTTGTGTTTTGTGTGTCTTCCCATTACCTTACCATAGACGGAAGTTCCAGATTTTCTCTTTTTGTTTCTTTATGTGACGAGGCCATACCCCTAGCTTTTGAAACAGCCGAACACCAATGTGTTACCGTCACAATATATATATATATATATATATATATATATATATATATATATATATATATATATATATATATATATATATATATATATATATATATATATATATATATATATATATATATATATATATATATATATATATATATATAAATATATATATATATATATATATATATATATATATATATATATATATATATATATATATATATATATATATATATATATATATATATATATATATATATATATATATATATAACCGAAAACTCACACCCCAGAAGTGACTCGAACCCATACTGCCAGGAGCACTATGCATCTGGCGTACAGGACACCTTCACCACTCGACCATTCTGCATGTTAGTTTTCTTTAAGGTGTGTAGTGGCACTAGGGGATACTCTAGATGCGGCCGAACTAAAGCCTTATATAGGTGTATCTGAATGTTTGTACTGTGGCTTCGGAATCTCCTCAGTTTTCCTAAGGCTGCTTTGGCTTTGTTAATCGGTCCCTTACATGAATTTTTATCCCTGTTCTATTTATCATGAATCCCAGTATTCTGCCTCCCTCTGCATATTGGAACGGACAAGGATAATGGGGACTGGGTTTCTTTTCGCAATATGTATTATCTGAAACCTTTGTTTGTTTGTGCTAATTTTCCATTGCTTCTCAAAGTTGTTTATGAGTTCAATTGCTGCCTTGGTCTTGTCGGCTAGTAGCGGCTTTGATGATCCCGGTTGGCATATTATTTGGGTAACATCGTCAGCGTATGTGATGTATTCTCCATGTTGGGGTTGGGATTGGTCAGCTGTATATATGTTGAATAGAGTAGGGGAGAGGCAGCTTCCTTGTGGTACTCCACTTTTCAGTTCTATTACGTCACCCAAGTAGCTGCCGGTATTAAGCCTAGCAGTTCTGTTGTCTATAAAGCTGCAGAGTGTAGCAGTAAATCTCTCAGGAAGTCCTAGCTCAGATATTTTATATTTTAGGCTTGTGTGCCACACTTTGTCGAAGGCTTTCGAAACGTCTCTAAGCACTATATTACACTGATCTTTTTTCGACACTGCGCTTACTATATGCTCGTAGATCAGGACTATAGCTGTATGGGCCCCTCTGTGGTTTCTAAACCTATGTTTTTTTTTTTATTAAACCTATGTTGCCTGGTGTTTCTCGGGACATTGAAGGAGTACAGAGGCTATCTTATCTTGAGGTTATCTTGAGATGATTTCGGGGCTTTTTAGTGTCCCCGCGGCCCGGTCCTCGACCAGGCCTCAACCCCCAGGAAGCAGCCCGTGACAGCTGACTAATACCCAGGTACCTATTTTACTGCTAGGTAACAGGGGCATAGGGTGAAAGAAACTCTGCCCATTGTTTCTCGCCGGTGCCCGGGATCGAACCCGGGACCACAGGATCACAAGTCCAGTGTGCTGTCCGCTCGGCCGACCGGCTCGGCTAGATCATAGTATTTGACCTCTCGCAGTGTGTTGCTAGCAGGGTGCAACATCGCATAGTCATATCGCTAGCGATAGTGCGAAGAAACCAAAGTGGAGCTAGTGGCATCACTAGTGCATATACAGAGTGGAGGACCGCGTGGAGCGACCTGACCTGACGGCCAGGTGGGACGACCCGCCGTGGAACTACCTGATTGTGTTTGTTGGATGGTGACTGTGATCAGTGGTAATGTAAATTAGTTAATCGTAACACAACGATACAGTGACTGACTCAAGAGCTTTGTGTAGATAGAAAAGAACTGCCATCATCAATCTACTAGCACTTAGTGAATCACCAAGTGGATGGCGACGACGGAGCACCATCAACCATACATCATCATTACTCATCTAGTTGTGTGAGCGGAAAGGAAGACTAGTATGTACCCTCTCTGGTTGATTAATCAAGTGTACAGTGCGAGGTAAAATATTATCAAATTCTTGTTCAGGATAGCATATATATTTAAAAAATCTCAAAGTGGCTCATTTGGGTAGAAGTTTGGGTAGAAGATTTGGGTAGCTTACGGGAACTCGTGACAAACGCACGCATGCACGCCCACGTACGTTTGCACGCACACACGCACGCACACGCAAAAACGCACACACAAATTCTGCTCAATTCTTTAGGTGTACAGAGGTAAAATATTACCAAATTCTTGTTCAGTATCAGATACATTTAAAATATCAAAGTGGCTCAATTTGGGTAGCGGTTGTCATTTTACTGGACCCCCATAACACACGCACGCACACGCAAAAACAAACACACACACACGCACGCACTCACACATACATCCAGTCAGGCTAAAAGGGATTAACACCTTTCGTGGAAAGGGGATAAAATCCTCACTCATAATCCACCCCCTCTCTTACCCCTTCTCTTACCCCCCTCTCTTACCTGCCGTAATCTGCAGACAACACCTCACCTCCTCTTAACCCCATCCCACGCGCACACACGTTCTCTCTCTCTCTCTCTCTTGCTCTCTCTCTCTTGTTCTCTCTCTCTCTTGCTCTCTCTCTCTTGTTCTCTCTCTCTCTCTTGCTTTTTCTTGCTCTCTCTCTTGCTCTCTTGCTCTCTCTCTTGACAAGGGGCAAAATGGCAGGAGGATGCAACAGGGACACAGAAAACAGCCAGAGTGACCAAACGAAGGAAATGTTAACCCCAATTCTGGAGGAATTCAGGAGGGAGGTACATGAAATGAGGATTACAATTAACAACCTGCAAAGTGAGCTGACATCAGCAAGGGAGGAGATCAAATCCCTCACAGAGAAAAATAAAGAGACTGAGCATCAGATTATCATCCAAAGGGAAGGTGGGAATGTTACATTGGAAGGAAATGCCTCTGTCCCTGAAACATTTGCGGACATACTGAAAAACAGCTCAGAAGCAATGGCCACAGTGAGGGAGGTAGCCATGCAAGCTGCTACCTCACAGGAAGTAGCAAGGTGCACCACTCAGCTGCTGGAGAGAAAAAGATCAGTGGTAGTTGTAGGCATCAAAGAACAGGAAGGATCCAACAGGCAAGAATGGAATAGCAAGGATAGAGAGGCAGTACATGGGCTACTGAAGGGGGTTACGGATGAAAGGGGCTGAACAAAACATTGAGAAGGTTTTCAGGTTGGGCTGGTACAACAAGGACAGAAACCGACTTGTAAAGGTTGTGTTTACAAACGAAACCATGAAGGAGGATATTCTCGAAAGGAAGAGTCGTCTGTATCTAGTTTTAAGAAGAATTTGAATAAAAGGAGTCATATTCCATAAAATACTTACATCCACCATTATCTATGAGCAGTAAGAGAAGGTTCTGTTCACCACATATAAAATTCTGTGCATTACACAGCAATGTAAAACATAACAAAGCTAAAATCTAGCAATATGCTATTAGATAGACAAGCAAATCTTATAACAAGATTTTAAACTATTACTAGTTTTTTCTTCTAGCAAATAAGGTATCTTTAAGCCGCTCATCACTTCAAACACTTGTTCTGTTTCATAATGTTTCTAACTTTTACCAAACAATCACCCAACACCACTCTTTCACATTCCTTAACTAGATTATTCCTAAATCAGGTGAAAACAGTTCATTATTTCTGTATCTTCAGCGTTTATACAGAGAGATCAGACATTCATTCATTCCCACCGGATTGAGTGTAGATTTAGTTTTCCACATTTCATATCGTGTATGTAGATTAGTTTAAACAAAGGTGACCCTCTAGTCCACGAACTAATAGTTGGCGTTAGGAGGAAAGGATTTTGTGAAATGTGATCCACGCAATGCTGGTAGACAGATAATTTGGGGAGACGTGATCACTACCTACAAATTCTAATATTTTTTGTATGATTTCACCATACACCTCATAGTCTCTTTCTCACACTAGGCAATTAACCTTCTTTCAATCATTTCTCGACTAAAATAACACTCCGAAACATCAGTGCTCATCTTTATTCTCACGGTCACAGTCTTAGTCCACAGTATTTACGCTTCACTACTGCGTGGACGTCTCGTGATAAATAACTAAACTGTCTTTACCCATCCTACAGATGTCATGCTTTCAGTCTTCTCATATTCTTTTTCAAATAAAGTTTACTTACTGTTTCCACCAGCATTGCATTATGATTAAACTGAACTGAACTGCAGTTGTAAAGAATTTGAAAGTTTATTAATATATTTATGGAGTGTGAAGCAATGCTGGTGGAAACATTATTCTCTAACTCACTTAACCCCGAGCTAATTATTTCACTATCGACTCATCCGGACGTATTCTCATCGGTTAGTGTTTACATTTGGATAATGTAGGTCTTAGAGGCAGTCTTGAACTCAGTGATAATGAACAAGTCAATTTAAAATATAATAATAATAATAATAATAATAATAATAATAATAATAATAACAACATCCATGCAGTAGTGAGATTCCCTTTGATGGCTGTGCACGTGTCAATGAAAAATTAAAATGTGCAAAGATGTTTCGGAGTGCTATTTTAGTCAAGAAATGATACAAAAATTGTGTTTATTGACTAGTGAGAGGCAGATCAAGAGACCATGAGGTATATGTTGTGATCACACAGTTAAAAAAATATTAGAATTTGTAGGTAGTGATCACGTCTCCCCAAACTCTTCTGTCTTCCAGCGTGGTATGTCCTCTGGTGATCACGTGTGGAATGGGATGGCATATGTGTGTTTGTGAACTTGGTCACTACTCTACATATGATCAGAAATAATACCAAAGGCTTTGCATAGAACATCCGGTCTGGGAAGGGTGAAGTGATGCTTGATGGTATGGGCTGGGGAGGGGGGGTTAGGGGGGGGGGGGGATAGGGGTAAGGGTAAGGTCATCCCCAATACCTCGCCCATCTCAGTACTCCTCGAACCATCACCCCAGATGTGTGTAATGGTGAAGTTCCTGGGATTGATCTAAAATTGCATATATTCATTCAGTAGTGGAAAACACATACCTGCAACTCTCCTCGTGCTGCTGCTGCCTCCAGAAGTTGTCTTTCCCACATTCAGTAAAAATTTCTACTGACTTTACCTAAGTGACTGTTTTACTGGCAGAGATTTGATTGGATTTGATAGAAGAAAATTGAAGACTGGTATACGATGAGGCTCGTTACTCAGAGTCAAAAGCGAAATTAAAAGATCTATACCTCAGGCTATAGTCATTATTTGGTATGAATACAGAGACACGCACTGCTGCTTAAGTGTTAAATAATAATAAAAGAATAAAAATTATATATAAACGGGTTTACTTCTCCTAACTATTTATTTATTTATTATTCATTATTCTGTACAGCGAGAAATGCGTGTAAGCTTGACACTTGTGGGTGTCAACTGTGAGGGGAGGGAGCGGTCGGGTATGGTGGGCGGTATCGCCTCATTTAGCCTCAGTTATGTGACAAACTTTACAGAGGCGAGCAGCCCAGGGGCGCGCACGACATGGAAGGAATCATTCCTATGTGTGGTGGTAGTGGTATGTGGTATGCCCTGGTGAAGCTCCTGGGTTTGATGTAAATTACATGTATATTCATTCGGTAGTGGAAATTAACACGATGAGGGTCCTTACTCAGAATCCAAGGGAAATTAAAAGATCTCTACCTTGGGCTATAGACAGGCGATGAGTCACAATAACATAGCTAAAGTAAGTTGACCAGACCACACACTAGAAGGTGAAGGGACAACGACGTTTTGGTCCGTCCTGGACCATTCTCAAGTCGATCGGCTTGAGAATGGTCCAGGACGGACCGAAAGGTCGCCGTCCCTTCACCTTCTAGTGTGTGGTCTGGTCAACTTGGGCTATAGACATTATTTGATGTGAATACAGAGGCATATATAATGAGTTTACTCTCCCTGACTATTTTTTTACCTCATTTATGCCGGACTGAGGAAATGTGAAGTGTGGAATTGTTGACTAATTGATAACTGTCACCAGCATGGGAGGGGGGGCGGGTGTGATATATAACACCACCTTAACGCAACACAGTCCACTCATGAGCGTGGGACAACAAAGGCCACACACCGGTCCTGAGTGCTCTGCTAGCATGAGGTGGTGCTGGTGGTAAGTGGTCTGTCCTGCTATGTGGTTGGAGGGGGAGTGGATGGACAGGACTGACTATGGTAGAGACAGATGTTAACATTCACAACAGTTATGCCTCAACCTTCGAAGAGGTGACCCCATGTGGTCATGTGGTGTCACTCCTCAAACCAATGTGGTGGGTATGACCCGCATATCCTTAGTGCTCTGGAAGCAGCGTAGGGGGAGGGGGGATGCTGAGACCTCTACCGTGAACACCCCTCGAGGCTGTTATGAAAACTAATCACCCGCTAAGACCCACACAAGAGGCAGAGATTTGGTAAAATATATATATACACTTCACTACATAAAACAGACACCAGAATGAGAGACCCGCACTATCAGTCAAAGCTGCCGGCCGCTCCCCTTCCTTCCCCTCAAGCGCCTGGTCTCCTACCCTGTCAGGGATAGGGGGCCCCTCCGTCCTCAGTATTTCCTTGTCAGGGTAGGGAGGCCCTCCCTCCTCAACATATTCTACATAGTATTATTATATATATATATATATATATATATATATATATATATATATATATATATATATATATATATATATATATATATATATATATATATATATATATATATATGTCGTACCTAGTAGCCAGAATGCACTTCTCGGCCTACTATGAAAGGCCCGATTTGCCTAATATATTGTTGGGGTTTACAGTTCTCTCTCTACTCTGTGAGCAACCTTAACTGTACTTAATCCTGGCGAGGTCGCCAATGTTGGGGTTTATACTCTATTCTTACTCTGGGGTGAGCACCAGTTATCTCAAGGTCACTCACCGTAGCCCTGCGGGTCTTCACTCTAATCCTCTCGGCGCCACTGCACGCCAGGAGAGTATCCCAGTCAATCCCAACCGGCCTTCTGATTGAGAAGGAGTGGGAACACACTTCTTGTTTACTTAACTGTTGTGTGGCCCGCCCCAACAATAGGGCTTTACTATTAACCACAAGGTCGCCAATTGGTGTTTTCGGTGTCCAGTAACATCTCAGTGGACTGGTTGAATTAGTGGTAGCCTTGGCAAGGTCACACTCAAAAGATCAGGAATCCGGCAGGTACTTACTCTTATCACTCTTTGCTTTCCAGTATAATATAGCCACAAGATCAATGGAGGGGATGATATAAACACAAAAGTAATTTTGTATTTTACTTAAAATGCATGAAAGATGTCACAAGGTCAATCAATAAATAAATCAGCTGATCCTGGCTGTAGCCGGTAGTTCCCACGAATATTATGCACTCACTAAGTCGCAACACCTCCCCCTCTCGTCAATGTCAAGAACAGCTGAGCGCCTGGCTCCGCGCGAAAGTTTATTGCTTGTTTTCTAGATTCACGCGCGCTGTTTCTTTAAATTCTCCAATATTGCTAGAAACTCGCACACTCGATATTGGCAACAATAGCACGTATTACTTAGTTACACTATACTCGGGCTCAAACAGTCGTTTCTACAATCAATGCGACAATGACTCACTGTAATGGTTTTACCTGCCCTTCATTCAATGATATATTATGAAGTATTTAACACTGGAGTTTTCAGTACTTTCTCTCGTGGGCGATAACACAATAATTCACTGTACTCACAAATGATTAATCACTGCATGAACACAGACATATATAATGTATATAAATCAGACATCAATAAATGGTAAATAAATAGTTTCTGGGCACATAGCCTAACTTCCAAATACTGGTATAATATTATCTATAATTTATCACTATATGTTCACATTAAAGTCTCTAGAAAGATATACAAAACACAGTAAATTTATCACTTGTTCCGGGTGCCTGTACACACCAATAATAAACATGAAAATTATAAGTACTCTTGATAGTACTATCCTGCACACTGGTGCTTTATTGTGACATGGGTGAGACTTGCTCACGACATATAAAATCCTCAGGCTAGATAATATAGCTGAATAATATAGCTAACTAAAGGGGAATGGGGAGGGAAACTAGAAACACCTACTTCAACCTATCCTCCGATGAGAGTTGAGTTGTAGCTCCTGGTCCTCGTGTCGGGAACGCCCCCACACACACGTTGTCGTGTCCTACCGGAACCACTCGTCGTCCCACCGTTTAGCGCGTCGTCTCCGTGCCTTCTTCCCTGCAGGTCCGTGCTCCTTCTCGACTTCTTGTAGGGTTGGAGTCGGTCTCCTGGCCGTCGTCTTCTCCCAGCAACGGCTGCCGCCTACGTCTCAGCTGCAGTCGTCCGGAATCCCAAATAGTCCTCTTCTTCCTCTGCTACCCAGTGGCTCTGTCAGCCACTACGCCGTCACGACTGGGTGAACTGCTTCAGACGTCGCCTACGTCACTGCACAGACTTCACTTCTTCTTGCACAGTACCTGACTGGAGCACTTGTTGCTCAATAACCGTCGATTCCCTCTCTGGTTCAACACATGAACTAGGGAAGACCTCACAGAGTACTGGCAGACTTCAGGTGACGCGTAAATCCACGGGAGCGGGAAACAACTGTCAAACTGACAGGACCAATCGTCGCACGTCCAACCTCCTTGACGTGTCGTGTCTGACTGCTGGCGCCAGCGCGGCGCGCTGCCCGGACCCCCTTCCTTTCGTGACGTCACTTTCGCCACGGGAAGTTTTCATTGGCTCTCGGTGCCACATTGCTGTCGGTGACCAATCCGGTGCCACTGACGTCACACAGTTTTGGCGGGGAATCAGGAGAGCCAGCGCCATCTTGGCTTCCTAAAGGGCCTAAACCACAGGCCAAAATATTACTGTTTCACAAATTTCTCGGCTCTCCGAGAACACTCCACTCTCTCCCATATATCAAATTGATGCCTGCTACGTAGAGAACGCTTGGGAAAAGTAGACATGACTCTTACTGCAGGCGTGGGAGAAATATAAGGGGGGGAACACCGTCACATACCCCTCCCCTTAAAATAAGAGTCATGTCTGGTTAGTGTATGCGGGATAGGGCATCCGCTACTACGTTGTCCTTCCCCTTGATGTGCTTGACCTTGATCTTTGTCAGACTCTCAGTGTTGGTGAGACGGGTGCCGTCCGCCCTGGACCACTTTCCTTCCTCCTCCGGGAGTTCTCGGTCCCCCTGTACACACAGAACCGTCTTCCGCTGGGGTTCTCGGGACACCGTTCCGTCCTGCCTGGCGGCTCTTCCTTCCACAGTGAAGAAAGGTCTCAGGCGGTCTACGTGACACACCTGTTTCTTTCGGGGTCTGTCCGGCTTCCCAATCTCGTACGACACTGGACCCAACCGTCGCAGCACTTGGTATGGTCCCTCGAACCGCGACTCGGTCACCCTACCTTTACCTGGCAGCAAAACCATCACTTGGGATCCGACCTGAAAATCCCTCTGCGCAGCTCTCCTGTCGTACCACTCCGACATCTTACGCTGCGCCTCCTTCAGGTGTTTCCCAGCCAGTTCCTTCGCTCGAGTGAGACGTTCTTTGAACTTCTGGACATATTCATTCACCGTTCCCACGGTCGCTCCTGGTGTCCATCGTTCCCTCAGCATGGATAGCATGGCATATATAACATAGATAAATGGAAAGTAAGCCTTTTCAGGACCCACACGTCCTCCTTTGGCCTCACTAATCAATTCGGGGAACTCTTCCTGTTGCAACTCTCCAAGACGAGTGCGGTCCACCCCTAGAGAACTGGTGAGGGTCACCTGCAACTCATCATTCGGGCTACCTTCGCCCTCCGCTCGTTCTCCGGGTCCTACGAAGAGGTGATCTATTCCCAGGCTGTCGGACGTCTTCTCAGCCCCATCAGATCCACAACCTCCTGGTTCTTCGCGCTGTCTCGGCATCACAGCACAAACTGGGAACGCCGCCGGGGCGATTCCCTTCTCGTCCCCACAGGCGTTCAACTCTCCGCCTGTCTCCTTGTATTGTTCTAGGCACTCTTCGCCTTTCACAAGGTTCGGAAGGACATATCCTCCACACGCGTCATTCCCCAAGATGACCTGTGCTTCCATCTTGGGCATTGATGTACAGACTCCCACCACTAGGGTCTGGCAGCCATAATCGGAATTTAAAGTTACCTGGTGTAGGGGCATCCTCACTGGGCCTCCCACAGTGGTCACGCTTGCCACCCCCACACTGGTACTTTCGTAACCCTCGGGGAACAGGGTCTCACTCACCAGGGTAAAATCAGCCCCAGTGTCTCTTAGCATCTTCACTGGGATGGGGTCTGCGTCCCCCATCCTTACGGTTCCTTGACACACGAATGGGTGAACTTTCTTCTCCCCATCCAGCACGGGTTCATCCCGCACTCTCTCGGCCCTCTGGTCCTCGAACATCACTAAAGCAACGTGTCCCCGCTGCTTAGGGCGTCTGCATTCCCGCGCGACGTGTCCGATTATTCCGCAGTTGTAGCAGCGGACCCTCGGCGGAGACCATCCGCCACCGCTCGCCTTAGCACTGCCTCCAGAGGCCGTCGCACCCTGTGTCTTTCTCGCACCACTTGTCGTTTCCTTCGCTGCAGTAACAGCTTCCGAGCTCTCAGCTTGGTTCTTCTCTATCGGCTCTACAGCACCTTTTGTTCCTCTGTCGTCCCATCTCGAGAGGTGGGACTTAGGAGAACTCGCTTCTGTCCTCCATCCATCCGTCCTCCTATAATTCCTACTGCTTCCGGAGTACACGGGTGATCGGTGCTGTCCCTCTCGGCTCGGGCGTAGTGCTTCCTCTAACATGTCGGCTCGGTCGGCTGCGACCCTCAGGTCCTTTATGTCCGCCTCCTTTACCCTCACCCTGATCTCAGGAGGGAGCACGGACATAAACTTTTCCATGACCATTAGTTCCTTGACCTCTTCGACCGACCTCGCTTCTTCAGAGTCCAGCCACTTAAGGAACTTTCTTTCCATGTCCCTCGCCGTCTCCGCATAAGACTTTCCTGGTGAACGGGTACATTCCCTGAACCTCTTTTTGTAACGCTCCGGCGTCAGCTTGAAGGAATGGAGCACAGCTCTTTTTACCGCATCGTAGTTGGTGCATTCTTGAAAGTCGAGCATAGTGTAGGCTTCACGAGCTTCACCTGTGAGCCTCCCTTGAACCAGCTCCGCCCACTCCGCCCTCGGCCACCTCTTCAGAGCAGCAACCCTTTCAAAGTGATCGAAGAAACTTTCGGCTTCACTAGGCACAAAGACCGGCAGGTCTCGTTCCCTCACTCGTCGGTCTTCCTGTTGCGGCGGAGCAGGTACACCTAGTCCTAGTTCAGCTCGCTTCAGCTCCACCTCCTTGTTGGCTTCTATTTCCAGTTGTCTCATTCTAAGCTCTCGCTCGTGTCTCACGCTTCAGCTGTGCTTCTTGCTCTTGTTCTTCCCTGCGTAGCTGTGTTTCTCGCTCTTCTCGCCTCAGCTGTGCTTCTGCTCCTCGCTCTTCTTTGCGCTGTGCTTCTCGCTCTTCTTTGCGCTGCTGTGCTGCTGCTTCTGCTTCTCGCTCTTCTTTGCGCTGCTGTGCTTCTTCTCTCCTCAGCTGCGCTTCTCGCTCTTCTCTGCGCTGCTGTGCTTCCAGCTGCAGCTTCATTATTTCCAGCTTAACGCTGTGCCTGCTGCCGCTGGATCCCCTGCTGCTTCCACCAATGCTCAGGTGTTCACCCACACTGGCAGGTGTTTGGGGCCGTTCCTCCCCCAAAGCTTCGTCTCGTGCCCTGAGCTGAGCCATTATCTCTAGTCTTCTTTCTGCCACTCTGGCAGATCTCAGCTTTATTCCAAAATGATCCGCTATAGCCTGTAACTGTGCCTTGGTGCACTCTTCCAGCACCTGTTCATCTCTAGAGTCAATAAACCTTGCTACTTTATCATCCTCCATCTTGTGCTATGAGTGATAACCTGCACCTGATCTCTAACACCACTGCCAAGTACCACCACTGCAACCTTTACTTCGATCGAAATCCTGGCAAGGTCGCCAATGTTGGGGTTTACACTTACTCTTGCTCTTACTCTGGGTGAGCAACGGTATCTCAAGGTCACTCACCGTAGCCCAGCGGGTCTTCACTCTAATCCTTTCGGCGCCACTGCACGCCAGGAGAGTATCCCAGTCAATCTCAACCGGCCTTCTGATTGAGAAGGAGTGGGAACACACTTCTTGTTTACTTAACTGTCGTGTGGCCCGCACCCAACAATAGGGCTTTACTATTAACCACAAGGTCGCCAACTGGTGTTTTCGGTGTCCAGTAACACCTCAGTGGACTGGTGGAATTAGTGGTAGCCTTGGCAAGGTCACACTCAAAAGATCAGGAATCCGGCAGGTACTTACTCTTATCACTCTTTGCTTTCCAGTATAATATAGCCACAAGATCAATGGAGGGGATGATATAAACACAGAAGTAATTTTGTATTTTACTTAAAATGCATGAAAGATGTCACAAGGTCAATCAATAAATAAATCAGCTGATCCTGGCTGTGGCCGGTAGTTCCCACGAATATTATGCACTCACTAAGTGGCAACACCTCCCCTCCTCGTCAATGTCAAGAACAGCTGATCGCCTGGCCCCGCGCGAAAGTTTATTGCTTGTTTTCTAGATTCACGCGCGCTGTTTCTTTAAGTTCTCCAATATTGCTAGAAACTCGCACACTCGATATTGGCTACAATAGCACGTATTACTTAGTTACACTATACTCGGGCTCAAACAGTCGTTTCTACAATCAATGCGACAATGACTCACTGTAATGGTTTTAACTGCCCTTCATTCAATGATATATTATGAAGTATTTAACACTGGAGTTTTCAGTACTTTCTCTCGTGGGCGATAACACAATAATTCACTGTACTCACAAATGATTAATCACTGCATGAACATAGACATATATAGTGTATATAAATCAGACATCAATAAATGGTAAATAAATAGTTTCTGGGCACATAGCCTAACTTCCAAATACTGGCATAATATTATATATAATTTATCACTATATGTTCTCATCAAAGTCTCTAGAAAGATATACAAAACACAGTAAATTTATCACTTGTTCCGGGTGCCTGTACACACCAATAATAAACATGAAAATTATAAGTACTCTTGATAGTACTATCCTGCACACTGGTGCTTTATTGTGACATGGGTGAGACTTGCTCACGACATATAAAATCCTCAGGCTAGATAATATAGCCGAATAATATAGCTAACTAAAGGGGAATGGGGAGGGAAACTAGAAACACCTACTTCAACCTATCCTCCGATGAGAGTTGAGTTGTAGCTCCTGGTCCTCGTGTCGGGAACGCCCCCACACACACGTTGTCGTGTCCTACCGGAACCACTCGTCGTCCCACCGTTTAGCGCGTCGTCTCCGTGCCCTCTTCCCTGCAGGTCCGTACTCTTCCTCGACTTCTGGTAGGGTTGGAGTCGGTCTCCTGGCCGTCGTCTTCTCCCAGCAACGGCTGCCGCCTACGTCTCAGCTGCAGTCGTCCGGATTCCCCAAATAGTCCTCTTCTTCCTCTGCTACCCAGTGGCTCTGTCAGCCACTACGCCGTCACGACTGGGTGAACTGCTTCAGACGTCGCCTACGTCACTGCACAGACTTCACTTCTTCTTGCACAGTACCTGACTGGAGCACTTGTTGCTCAATAACCGTCGATTCCCTCTCTGGTTCAACACATGAACTAGGGAAGACCTCACAGAGTACTGGCAGACTTCAGGTGACGCGTAAATCCACGGGAGCGGGAAACAACTGTCAAACTGACAGGACCAATCGTCGCACGTCCAACCTCCTTGACGTGTCGTGTCTGACTGCTGGCGCCAGCGCGGCGCGCTGCCCGGACCCCCTTCCTTTCGTGACGTCACTTTCGCCACGGAAGGTTTTCATTGGCTCCCGGTGCCACATTGCTGTCGGTGACCAATCCAGTGCCACTGACGTCACACAGTTTTGGCGGGGAATCAGGAGAGCCAGCGCCATCTTGGCGTCCTAAAGGGCCTAAACCACAGGCCAAAATATTATTGTTTCACAAATTTCTCGGCTCTCCGAGAACACTCCACTCTCTCCCATATATCAAATTGATGCCTGCTACGTAGAGAACGCTTGGGAAAAGTAGACATGACTCTTACTGCAGGCGTGGGAGAAATATAAGGGGGGGAACACCGTCACAATATATATATATATATATATATATATATATATATATATATATATATATATATATATATATATATATATATGAATATATATATTTCAAATAGCCTCGGCTATCACCTCATTTTGTCCGGTCGTGATGGTCAAGTGGATTAAGGCGTCTTGTACATACCAGTTGCGTAGCTCCTGGGAGTATGGGTTCGAGTCACTTCTGGGGTGTGAGTTTTCAGTTATATATATATATATATATATATATATATATATATATATATATATATATATATATATATATATATATATATATATATATATATATATGTCGTACCTAGTAGCCAGAACGCACTTCTCAGCCTACTATGCAAGGCCCGATTTGCCTAATAAGCCACGTTTTCACGAATTAATTATTTTTCGACTACCTAACCTACCTAACCTAACCTAACCTATCTTTTTCGGCTACCTAACTTAACCTAACCTATAAAGGTAGGTTAGGTTAGGTTTGGTAGGGTTGGTTAGGTTCGGTCATATATCTACGTTAATTTTAACTTCAATAAAAAAAAATTGACCTCATACATAATGAAATGGGTAGCTTTATCATTTCATAAGAAAAAAATTAGAAAAAATATATTAATTCAGGAAAACTTGGCTTATTAGGCAAATCGGGCCTTGAATAGTAGGCCAAAAAGTGAGTTCTGGCTACTAGGTACGACATATATATATATATATATATATATATATATATATATATATATATATATATATATATATATATATATATATATATATATATATATATATATATATATATATATATATATATATATATATATATATATATATATATATATATATATATATATATGCATATATATATATATATATATATATATATATATATATATATATATATATATATATATATATATATATATATATATATATATATATATATATATATATATATATATATATATATATATATATATATATATATATATACTTTACACATTTTTATTAGCAATGCCACATAGCTCAGACACTGGCGAATGACGCCATTGGATGGGTTGAAGGACATAATATTGAAGAAGGGGCCTGAACAGAACAAGCAACTCTCTCCAGAAAGCCAGAGTGGTACATGAGTACACTTGTGCCCATGAAGGATGTGACCTGCTATCAGCCTATATTGGCATCACCACTAGTAAGCGTTCAAGTAGGTTGACTTGTTACCTACAAGCAGCAGATACCAAAACACATATAGGAACTAATCACGATTCTGCAACTGAGAGCAGGAGATTATAAGTTCTTGATGCAATCCTCATGAAAGAAAAAAAGACCTAACATACAGATACAAAACTACGACTTTGCCTCATTACCAACACTTAAGCCTTAACCCCATCCAATGAAAGATGGCGTCATTCTCTCTCTCTCTCTCTCTCTCTCTCTCTCTCTCTCTCTCTCTCTCTCTCTCTCTCTCTCTCTCTCTCTCTCTCTCTCTCTCTCTCTCTCTCTCTCTCTCTCTCTCTGTCTCTCTCTCTCTCTCTGTAATAAACCCAATAGTTAAAGAGTGTCATATCTGTTTAACAGAAGCAGAGGAGCCAGTATTGCACTACTTACTGGAATGTGAAGCGATTGAAGCCCTGCGCATCAAACTCAACATTAATCCAACGACAGCAGTTGCATTAAATGCAAATTCCCCAGTGACTACAATGCTTATAAAAGCCAGTTGAAGAATGGGACTTACTAGGGAATATTCTGAATTTACATCCGCCACCAAGATCATGTTATTAAAACAAGATTAAAACCAGTGCACAACAACAGAAGCCAAAAAAAAAAAAAACAGGAAAAAAGGAGGAAACCCTAGCTCCTGAATAATATATTTATATTAATCAGGTCTATCTACCTCCCTCTCTACCTCTAGAGGCAGGTTAATGGACTCGTAATCTCACAACACTAGGGGAAAGAAGTAACCGGGTAGCAGTGATTACTACTTACATGATAATTACAGGAATAAACAAAGAAGAGACGGACAAGAGGACATGTGTCCAGAGGCTGGAATCACAAATTATTCGAAGACTTGTATGAAAATACTCATGCCGTGCTCGAGTGGTCTCCAAGACAAATGCTCTTTGAGAAGAAATCGTGGAAACTACGTTTTTATGTTCTAGACCAGATTCGACGAGCAACATGTACAACAATGCTAACAGGCAGAGCTACAGGAGCTAGAGCTCACTATCGTAGTCATTGTTAGGTAAGCACTGCAATGCTCCCTCTAGTATGTATATGCTCTAGGCCGTGGCCAACGTCAACCTTCGTGTTACGAGGAAAATATAAAGTTTAACATTTCGTTCGGACGATGGACTCAGAGTCAATAAAAGTACCACAATTAAAAATAATATGCAACAATATTTCCTATTGTATGTGCCTGCCGTAAGCTTTAATTGTGTAATATTATTATTTGTTTAGAAACGAATGGTGGAAGACTCGATGACATAAACAGGCTTGGCGGCTTGTGTCTGTTTGCACCATCGACGCTTGTTTCTGTTACAATCTAAAACATTTGGACTCAACGTGAGATTGAGGTCAAACTGGTAGTCGGAGACAATATTGGCGTGGCAGCAGCTTCAGCACCAGAAAGGTAATGTTCTGTAGAAGGTGGTGGCTTGCAGTGTTGCTGGAGTCACAGGTCTTCCTGCAGATATGAGAAAATTGCAAACGTAAATGTATGCGGATGATTACAAGCCGGACGCTTGGGGAAGCCTCTCCCAAATTTATATGGAAAAGGCATGGGGGTAGGGGACGGACACGGACTGGTCGGGGAAGGCCATAGTTAAATACTTTAAGAAATATTAGCAACATTGAGACCAGTTAACAGGTTGTTCAAGAACTGTTGGGGAACTATGATGAAATATAGGGTTTATTGCCCCAAGAGATTTGCATGATCATAACTATATATATTTTTTGTGACAGTTGCTTCAGGTTGTCTCTATATATATATTCCATGAGAAGCGGAAGAGGGGGGAAAAGGTGGACAGGGATAGAGAGATGAGAGAGGAGAAGGGGCTGATGATTGGACAAGAAAGATGGATAGATAAATGGGGAGATATTGCTGAATTGATAGCTTGGTGGATGGATGGACAGACAGATCAGACAGACAAGCAGACCCTGACATTACCAAGTAACTCCCCGCCCCCACCCGTACGTCTGAGTCTTTACAAGGTTACTAGTGAGACAGACGTTGGCAGCCGCGGCCGCCTTCCACACCTGGAGCACCTGACGAGATGGACCAGTCCAGGTCGGTTCCTATGTCACCCCCCCCCCCACCCATACAGTCCAGGTCGGCTCCTATGTCACGGCCACCCATACAGTCCAGGTCAGCTCCTGTGTCACCCCCCCCTACCCATACAGTCTAGGTCGGCTCCTATGTCCCCCCCTCACCCATATAGTCCAGGTCGGCTCCTATATCACCCCCCCCCCACCCATACAGTCCAGGTAGGCTCCTATGTCACCCCCCCCCCCCCACCACCCATACAGTCCAGGTCAGCACCTGTGTCACCCCTCCCCCACCCAAACAGTCCAGGACAGCTCCTGTGTCACCCCCCCCCCCCCCACCCCAATATCATGGGCGCTTAGTGTTGTTATGAGAGCTTAGTGTTGTCATAGGTGGTTAGTGTTGCGTGAGCGATTAGTGCTGTAATATGTTAGTGTTGTCATGGGCACGTAGGGTTGGCATGAGTGCTCATTGTTGTCCTGAGCGCCTAGTGTTGTCATGAGTGCATATTGTTGTCATGAGCACTTCGTGTTGTCATGAGCACTTAGTGTTGTCATGATTTCTTAGTGTTGTCATGATTTCTTAGTGTTGTCATGATTTCTTTGTGTTGTCATGGGCACTTAGTGTTGTCATAGGTGTTTAGTGTTGTCATGACCGCTTTGTTTTGTCAAAAGTACTTAGTGATTTTATGAGTGTTTACTGTTGTCATGAACGCTTAGTGTTGTCATCTTAGTGTTGAGTTCTTAGTGTTGTTATAAGTGCTTAGTGTTTATATGACCGTTTAGTGTTATTATGAGCAGTGAGTGTTGTCATGAGTGCTTACTTTTGTCATAGGTGCTTAGTTTTGCCTTGAGAGCTTTGTTTTGTCATGAGTTCTTAGTGTTGTCATGACTCTTTGTATTGTCATGAAATTTTGTATTGTCGTGAGCGCTTAGTGTTGTCATGAGCACTTAGTGTTGTCATGAGTGCTTAGTGTTGTCATGAGTTCTTTGTGTTGTCATGGGCGCTTAGTGTTGTTATAAGTGCTTAGTGTTGTTATGAGCACTAAGTGTTGGCATGAGTTCTTAGTGTTGTTCTCAGTGCTTAGTGTTGTCATGAGTTCTTTGTGTTGTCATGGGCGCTTAGTGTTGTTATGAGTGCATATTGTTGTCATGAGCACTTAGTGTTGGCATGAGTTCTTAGTGTTGTCCTCAGTACTTAGTGTTGTCATGAGCACTTAGTGTTGTCATGAGCGCTTAGTGTTGTCATTTGTTCTAAGTATTATCATGAGCTCATAGTTTTGTCATGAGCACCCTGTGTTGTTATGAGTGCTTAGTGTTGTCATGAGCTCTTAGTGTTGGCATGAGTTCTTAGTGTTGTCCTCAGTGCTTAGTGTTGTCATAGGCGCTTAGTATTGTAAGGAGCGCATAATGTTTTCATTAGCACTTAGTGTTGTCATCAGCGCCTTTTGTCGTCATGAGCTCCTAGTGTTGTCATGAGTGCTTAGTGTTGTCATGAGTGCTAAGTCTTGTCATGAGTGCTTAGTGTTGTCATCAGTGCTTAGTTATATCATGAGTGCTTAGTGTTGTCATGAGCGCATAGTGTTGTCATGAGTGCTTAGTGGTGACATGAGCACTTAGTTTTGTCAGGAGTACCAAGTATTGTCATGAGTGCTTAGTGTTATCATGAGTGCTTAGTGTTATCATGAGTGCTTTGTTTTGTCTTGAGCACTTAGTGTTGTCATGAGTTCTTTGTGTTGTAATGAGCACTTAGTGTTGTCATGAGCACTAAGTGTTGTCATGAGCGCTTAGTGTTGCCATGAGCGCTTAGAGCTGTCGTGAGCGATAAGTATCGTCATGTATTCATAGTGTTGTCCTGAGATCTTAATGTTTTTATAAGCGTTTAGTGTTGTCTTGAGTGCTTAGTGTTGTCATGAGAGCTTAGTTTTGTCATGATTGCTTTGTATTGTCATGAGAGCTTAGTTTTGTCATCAGCACTTTGTGTTGTCATAAGTTAACCTTGTTGTCATCAGCACCTAGTGTTGTCATGAGTTCTTAGTGATGTCATGAGCTCATATTGTTGTTATGAGTTTTTGTTTTGTCATGAGCGCTTAGTATTGTCATGATCACTAAGTGTTTTCATGAGCACTTTGTGTTGTCATGAATGCTTAGTGTTGTCCTGAGCGCCTAGTGTTGTCATGAGCGCTTAGTGTTGTCATGAGAACTTAGTGTTGTCATGGACGCTTAGTGTTGTTATGAGAGCTTAGTGTTGTTATGAGAGCTAAGTGTTGTCATAGGTGGTTAGTGTTGCATGAGCGATTAGTGCTGTAATATGTTCTTAATGTTGTCATGAGCCGTTAGTTTTGTCATGAGCACTTAATGTTGTCATGATTGCTTAGTGTTGTCATGAGTGCTTAGTGTTGTCATGGTCGCTTAGTCTTGTTATGAGAGCTTAGTGTTGTCATAGGTGGTTAGTGTTGCATGTGCGATTATTGCTGCAATATGTTCTTAGTGTTGTCATGACCACTTATGCTGGCATGAGTGCTTATTGTTGTCTTGATTGCTTAGTGTTGTCATGAGTCCTTAGTGTTGTTCTGAGCGCCTAGTGTTGTCATGAGCGCTTAGTGTTGTCATGAGCACTTCGTGTTGTCAAGAGCACTTAGTGTTTTCATGAGCGCTTAGTGTTGTCATGATTTCTTAGTGCTGTCATGGTCGCTTAGTGTTGGTATGAGAGCTTAGTGTTGTTATGAGAGCTTAGTCTTGTCATAGGTGGTTAGTGTTGCATGAGCGATTAGTGCTGTAATATGTTCTTAGTGTTGTCATGAGCACTTAGTTTTGTCATGAGCACTTAATGTTGTATTGATTGCTTAGTGTTGTCATGAGTGCTTAGTGTTGTCATGAGCGCTTAGTGTTGTCATGAGCACTTAGTGTTTTCATGAGCACTTGGTGTTGTCATGATTTCTTAGTGTTGTCATGGGCGCTTAGTGTTGTTATGAGAGCTTAGTGTTGTCAAAGGTAGTTAGTGTTGCATGAGCGATTATTGCTGTAATATGTTCTTAGTGTTGTCGGGACCACTTAGTGTTGGCATGAGTGCTTATTGTTGTCCTGAGCGCCTAGTGTTGTCATGAGCACTTAGTGTTGTCATGAGCACTTTGTGTTATCATAAGCACTTAGGTTTTTCATGAGCGCTTAGTGTTGTCATGATTTCTTAGTGTTGTTATGGGCGCCTAGTGTTGTTGTGAGTGTTTAGTGTTGTCATGAATGCTTAGTGTTGTCATGAGTTCTTAGTATTGTCATGAACTCTAACTGCTGTCATGAGTTTTTGTTTTGTCATGAGCGCTTAGTGTTGTCATGAGCACTTCGTGTTTTCATGAACACTTAGTGTTGTCATGAGCGCTTAGTGTTGTCCTGAGCACCTTGTGTTGAAATGAGCGCTTAGTGTTGTCATGAGCACTTCGTGTTGTCATGAGCACTTATTGTTTTCATGAGCGCCTAGTGTTATCATTATTTCTTTGTGTTGTCATGGGCGCTTAGTGTTGTTATGAGAGCTTAGTGTTGTCATAGGTGGTTAGTGTTGCATGAGCGATTAGTGCTGTAATATGTTCTTAGTGTTGTCATGAGCACTTAGTTTTGTCATGAGCACTTAGTGTTGTCTTGATTGCTTAGTGTTATAATGAGTGCATAGTGTTGTAACAAGCACATAATATTACCATTAGCGCTAAGTGTTGTCATGAGCGCCTATTGTTGTCATAAGTGCTTAGTGTTATCATGAGTGCTGTGGGTTGTCAAGAGCACTTAGTGTTGTCATGAATTCTTAGTGTTGTTATAAGTGCTTAGTGTTTACATGACCGTTTAGTGTTATTATGAGCAGTGAGTGTTGTCATGAGTCCTTACTTTTGTCATAGGTGCTAAGTTTTGTCATGAGAGCTTAGTTTTGTCATGAGTGCTTCGTGTTGCCATGACACATTGTATTGTCATGAGTTTTTGTATTGTCGTGAGCGCTTAGTGTTGTCATGTTTTCTTAGTGTTGTCATCAGGGATTAGTGTTGTTATGAGTTCTTTGTGTTGTCATGGTCGCTTAGTGTTGTTATGAGTGCTTAGTGTGGTCATGAGCACTTAGTGTTGTCATGAGTTCTTAGTGTTGTAACGAGCGCATAATGTTTCCATGAGCGCTTAATGTTGTCATTTGTTCTAAGTATTATCATGAGCTCATTGTTTTGCCATGAGCACTGTTCTGATTGTTTAGTGTTGTCATGACTTTTTAGTGTTGTCATGAGCGCTTAGTGTTGTCATAGGCGCTTAGTATTGTAAGGAGCGCATAATGTTTTCATGAGCACTTAGTGTTGTCATGAGCGCCTTTTTTCGTCATGAGCTTTTAGTGTTGTCATGAGGGCTAAGTCTTGTCATGAGTGCTTAGTTTTGTCATGAGCGCTTAGTGTTGTCATGAGCGCATAGTATTGTCATGAGTGCTTAGTGGTGACATGAGCATTTAGTTTTGTCAGGAGTGCCAAGTGTTGTCATGAGTGCTTAGTGTTATCATAAGTGCTTAGTGTTATCATGAGTGCTTTGTGTGGTTTTGAGCACTTAGTGTTGTCATGAGTTCCTTGTGTTGTCATGAGTGCTTGGTGTTGTCTTGAGTTCCAAGTAGGTTCTTGAGCACTTCGTGTTTTCAGTCATTCTTTGTGCTGTCATGAGTGCTATTGATTTCATGAGCACTAAGTGTTATCATGAGCACGTAGTGTTGTCATGAGCGCTTAGTGTTGTCATGAACGCCTAAAGCTGTCGTGAGCGATAAGTATCGTCATGTATTCATAGTGTTGTCATGAGCATTTGTTGTTATGAGCGCTTAGTGTTCTCATGAGTGCTTATTGTTTTCATCCGTTCTTAGTTTTGTTATGAGCATTTAGTGTTGTCATGAGCACTTAGTGTTGTCCTGAGATCTTAATGTTGTTATAAGCGTTTAGTGTTGTCTTTTGTGCTTAGTGTTGTAATGAGCACTTCGTGTTGTCATGAGAGCTTAGTTTTGTTATGATTGCTTACTGTTGTCATGAGAGCTTACTTTTGTCATCAGCACTTTGTGTTGTCATGAGTTAACATTGTTGTCATCAGCACTTAGTGTTGTCATGAGTGCTTAGTGTTGTTATCAGTGTTTAGTGTTGTTATGAATGCTTAGTGTTGTCATGAGTTCTTAGTGATGTCATGAGCTCTTATTGTTGTCATGAGTTTTTGTTTTGTCATGAGCGCTTGGTATTGTCATGAGCACTTTGTGTTTTCATGAGCACTTAGTGTTGTCATGATTTCTTAGTGTTGTCATGGGCGCTTAGTGTTGATATGAGAGCTTAGTGTTTTTATAGGTGGTTAATGTTGCATGAGCAATTAGAGCTGTAATATGTTCTTAGTGTTGCCATGAGCACCTAGTGTTGTCATGATTGCTTAGTGTTGTCATGAGTGCTTAGCGTTGTCATGAGCGCTTAGTGTTTTAACAAGCACCTAATGCTACCATGAGCGCTTAGTGTGTTCATGAGCGCCTATTGTTGTCATGAGTGCTTAGTGTTTTCATGACCGTTTAGTGTTATCATGAGTAGTGAGTATTGTCTTAAGTACTTACTTAAGTCATAGGTGCTTAGTTTTGTCACGAGAGCTTAGCTTTGTCATGAGTACTTAGTGTTGTCATGGCTCTTTGTATTGTCATGAGTGCTTAGTGTTGACATGATTTCTTTGTGTTCTCATGGGCGTTTAGTGCTGTTGTGAGTGCCTAGTGTTGTCATGAGCACTTAGTCTTGTCATGAACTCTTAGTGTTGTCCTCAGTGATTAGTGTTGTCATGAGCACTTAGTGTTGTCATGAATTCTTAGTGTTGTCCTCAGTGATTAGTGTTGTCATGAGCACTTAGTGTTGTCATGAGTTCTTAGTGTTGTCCTCAGTGCTTAGTGTCGTCATGAGTTCTTAGTGTTGTAACGAGTGCATGATGTTTTCATGAGCGCTTAGTGTTGTCGTTTGTTCTAAGTATTATCATGAGCGCTAAGTTTTGTCATGAGCACTTAGTGTTATCATGAGCACATAGTGTTGTCATAGGTGCTTAGTGTTGTCATAAGCGCTTAGTGTTGTAAGGATGGCGTAATGTTATCATGAGCACTTAGTGTTATCATGATTTCTTAGTATTATCATGAGCTCTAATTGCTGTCATGAGTTTTTGTTTTGTCATGAGCGCTTAGTGTTGTCATGAGCACTTAGTGTTGTCATGAGCGCTTAGTGTTGTCCTGAGCACCTTGTGTTGAAATGAGCGCTTAGTGTTGTCATGAGCACTTCGTGTTGTCATGAGCACTTCGTGTTGTCATGAGCACTTAGTGTTTTCATGAGCGCCTAGTGTTGTCATTATTTCTTTGTGTTGTCATGGGCGCTTAGTGTTGTTATGAGAGCTTATTGTTGTCATAGGTGGTTAGTGTTGCATGAGCGATTAGTGCTGTAATATGTTCTTAGTGTTGTCATGAGCACTTAGTTTTGTCATGAGCACTTAGTGTTGTCTTGATTGCTTAGTGTTATAATGAGCGCTTAGTGTTGTCATGATTTCTTAGTGTTGTTATGGGCGCTTAGTGTTGTTGTGTGTTACGACCCTCTCGGGACGCAACGGGGTCCTTACTCTGATGTTGTTAGAGGAAGATATATGTATCCGTTCCCAAACCAGTAGTGGCTATCAAGGGATGAGATCCGTGACGCAAGTAACTTAAAGGGAGTAGGGAAAGAAAGCTAAGAACTTAATATAATATAATGTTCACCATCACCGATTAAATATATAGAATCAAACGTGCACAGGGGGAGGGTATTAACACTATACAAGGGGATTAATCCTTCATCGTGGTCTTCTGCTGAAGACGCTGGTGCCACACCACTTGGTGCCGAGTCCTGGGTGCTTTCTTCGTGGCCTCACGACGTGTCCTCTGAGAATGCCGAGCCTACCCGGGCCACAGGTCAGCCAAAACGCAGGTCCACTGGGGGCACCGTCGTGGAGGCCGTCAACCACACGTCCAGCAGGTCTGCTGGCAGGTACTGAGCCACCAAGGCTGGTACGGCCACTCCACGAACGATAAAAGGGGTACGCCCTAGACAGGAGTCTCGTGTGATATCACAAATCACCCTCCTGTCCTCAATACCCCAGTGGATTATCGTCTCCAACAGTCGGTCCCGGGTAAATCCTTTCACTGCCACTCCACTGGCAGGCTAACACACCACAGTGTTCTTCCGGGGGGACGACGTCACAACAGCTGCAGCAAACTTTACAGTATCGAGACTGGCTGCCTCGGGTAGACTGACTCCACTTCCATGACAGTGGTCCCAGGTCGGCTCTGTAAGCAGACACGTGAGTGTTTAGTGTTGTCATGAATGCTTAGTGTTGTCATGAGTTCTTAGTATTGTCATGAACTCTAATTGCTGTCATGAGTTTTTGTTTTGTCATGAGCGCTTAGTGTTGTCATGAGCACTTCGTGTTTTCATGAACACTTAGTGTTGTCATGAGCGCTTAGTGTTGTCCTGAGCACCTTGTGTTGAAATGAGCGCTTAGTGTTGTCATGAGCACTTCGTGTTGTCATGAGCACTTATTGTTTTCATGAGCGCCTAGTGTTATCATTATTTCTTTGTGTTGTCATGGGCGCTTAGTGTTGTTATGAGAGCTTAGTGTTGTCATAGGTGGTTAGTGTTGCATGAGCGATTAGTGCTGTAATATGTTCTTAGTGTTGTCATGAGCACTTAGTTTTGTCATGAGCACTTAGTGTTGTCTTGATTGCTTAGTGTTATAATGAGTGCATAGTGTTGTAACAAGCATATAATATTACCATTAGCGCTAAGTGTTGTCATGAGCGCCTATTGTTGTCATAAGTGCTTAGTGTTATCATGAGTGCTGTGGGTTGTCAAGAGCACTTAGTGTTGTCATGAATTCTTAGTGTTGTTATAAGTGCTTAGTGTTTACATGACCGTTTAGTGTTATTATGAGCAGTGAGTGTTGTCATGAGTCCTTACTTTTGTCATAGGTGCTAAGTTTTGTCATGAGAGCTTAGTTTTGTCATGAGTGCTTCGTGTTGCCATGACACATTGTATTGTCATGAGTTTTTGTATTGTCGTGAGCGCTTAGTGTTGTCATGTTTTCTTAGTGTTGTCATCAGGGATTAGTGTTGTTATGAGTTCTTTGTGTTGTCATGGTCGCTTAGTGTTGTTATGAGTGCTTAGTGTGGTCATGAGCACTTAGTGTTGTCATGAGTTCTTAGTGTTGTAACGAGCGCATAATGTTTCCATGAGCGCTTAATGTTGTCATTTGTTCTAAGTATTATCATGAGCTCATTGTTTTGCCATGAGCACTGTTCTGATTGTTTAGTGTTGTCATGACTTTTTAGTGTTGTCATGAGCGCTTAGTGTTGTCATAGGCGCTTAGTATTGTAAGGAGCGCATAATGTTTTCATGAGCACTTAGTGTTGTCATGAGCGCCTTTTTTCGTCATGAGCTTTTAGTGTTGTCATGAGGGCTAAGTCTTGTCATGAGTGCTTAGTGTTGTCATGAGCGCTTAGTGTTGTCATGAGCGCTTAGTGTTGTCATGAGTGCTTTTTGTTTTCATGAGTGCTTAGTGTTGTCATGAGCGCATAGTATTGTCATGAGTGCTTAGTGGTGACATGAGCATTTAGTTTTGTCAGGAGTGCCAAGTGTTGTCATTAGTGCTTAGTGTTATCATAAGTGCTTAGTGTTATCATGAGTGCTTTGTGTGGTTATGAGCACTTAGTGTTGTCATGAGTTCCTTGTGTTGTCATGAGTGCTTGGTGTTGTCTTGAGTTCCAAGTAGGTTCTTGAGCACTTCGTGTTTTCAGTCATTCTTTGTGCTGTCATGAGTGCTATTGATTTCATGAGCACGTAGTGTTGTCATGAGCGCTTAGTGTTGTCATGAACGCCTAAAGCTGTCGTGAGCGATAAGTATCGTCATGTATTCATAGTGTTGTCATGAGCATTTGTTGTTATGAGCGCTTAGTGTTCTCATGAGTGCTTATTGTTTTCATCCGTTCTTAGTTTTGTTATGAGCATTTAGTGTTGTCATGAGCACTTAGTGTTGTCCTGAGATCTTAATGTTGTTATAAGCGTTTAGTGTTGTCTTTAGTGCTTAGTGTTGTAATGAGCACTTCGTGTTGTCATGAGAGCTTAGTTTTGTTATGATTGCTTACTGTTGTCATGAGAGCTTACTTTTGTCATCAGCACTTTGTGTTGTCATGAGTTAACATTGTTGTCATCAGCACTTAGTGTTGTCATGAGTGCTTAGTGTTGATATCAGTGTTTAGTGTTGTTATGAATGCTTAGTGTTGTCATGAGTTCTTAGTGATGTCATGAGCTCTTATTGTTGTCATGAGTTTTTGTTTTGTCATGAGCGCTTAGTATTGTCATGAGCACTTTGTGTTTTCATGAGCACTTAGTGTTGTCATGATTTCTTAGTGTTGTCATGGGGGCTTAGTGTTGATATGAGAGCTTAGTGTTTTTATAGGTGGTTAATGTTGCATGAGCAATTAGAGCTCTAATATGTTCTTAGTGTTGCCATGAGCACCTAGTGTTGTCATGATTGCTTAGTGTTGTCATGAGTGCTTAGTGTTGTCATGAGCGCTTAGTGTTTTAACAAGCACTTAATGCTACCATGAGCGCTTAGTGTTGTCATGAGCGTTTAGTGTTGTCATGAGTGCTTAGTGTTTTCATGACCGTTTAGTGTTATCATGAGTACTTAGTGTTGTCATAAGTACTTAGTGTTGTCATGACCGCTTAGTGTTGTCATGAGAGCTTAGTGTTGTCATGAGTGCTTAGTGTTGTCATGGCTCTTTGTATTGTCATGAGTTTTTGTATTGTCGTGAGCGCTTAGTGTTGTCATGAGCACTTAGTTTTGTCATATGTGCTTAGTGTTGTCATGATTTCTTTGTGTTCTCATGGGCGTTTAGTGCTGTTGTGAGTGCCTAGTGTTGTCATGAGCACTTAGTGTTGTCATGAACTCTTAGTGTTGTCCTCAGTGATTAGTGTTGTCATGAGCACTTGAGCACTTAGTGTTGTCATGAATTCTTAGTGTTGTCCTCAGTGATTAGTGTTGTCATGAGCACTTAGTGTTGTCATGAGTTCTTAGTGTTGTCCTCAGTGCTTAGTGTCGTCATGAGTTCTTAGTGTTGTAACGAGTGCATGATGTTTTCATGAGCGCTTAGTGTTGTCATTTGTTCTAAGTATTATCATGAGCGCTTAGTTTTGTCATGAGCACTTAGTGTTATCATGAGCACATAGTGTTGTCATGGGTGCTTAGTGTTGTCATAAGCGCTTAGTGTTGTAAGGATGGCGTAATGTTATCATGAGCACTTAGTGTTGTCATGAGTTCTTAGTATTGTCATGAGCTCTAATTGCTGTCATGAGTTTTTGTTTTGTCATGAGCGCTTAGTGTTGTCATGAGCACTTAGTGTTGTCATGAGCGCTTAGTGTTGTCCTGAGCACCTTGTGTTGAAATGAGCGCTTAGTGTTGTCATGAGCACTTCGTGTTGTCATGAGCACTTAGTGTTTTCATGAGCGCCTAGTGTTGTCATTATTTCTTTGTGTTGTCATGGGCGCTTAGTGTTGTTATGAGAGCTTATTGTTGTCATAGGTGGTTAGTGTTGCATGAGCGATTAGTGCTGTAATATGTTCTTAGTGTTGTCATGAGCACTTAGTTTTGTCATGAGCACTTAGTGTTTTCTTGATTGCTTAGTGTTATAATGAGCGCTTAGTGTTGTAACAAGCACATAATATTACCATGAGCGCTAAGTGTTGTCATGAGCGCCTATTGTTGTCATAAGTGCTTAGTGTTATCATGAGTGCTGTGGGTTGTCAAGAGCACTTAGTGTTGTCATGAATTCTTAGTGTTGTTATAAGTGCTTAGTGTTTACATGACCGTTTAGTGTTGTTATGAGTGCTTAGTGTTGTCATGAGTCCTTACTTTTGTCATAGGTGCTAAGTTTTGTCATGAGAGCTTAGTTTTGTCATGAGTGCTTCGTGTTGTCATGACACATAGTATTGTCATGAGTGCTTAGTGTTGTCATGAGCTCTTAGTGTTGTCATGAGTTCTTAGTGTTGTCATGAGTGCTTAGTGTTGTTATGAGTTCTTAGTGTGTTGAGCACTTAGTGTTGTCATGAGTTCTTGTGTTGTTATGAGTGCTTAGTGTTGTCATGAGCACTTAGTGTTGTCATGAGTTCTTAGTGTTGTAACGAGCGCATATGTGTTGTCATGAGCGCTTAATGTTGTCATTTGTTCTAAGTATTGTCATGAGCTTAGTGTTGTGCCATGAGCACTTTGTGTTGTCATGATTTTTAGTGTTGTCATGAGCGCTTAGTGTTGTCATGAGCGCTTAGTGTTGTCATGAGCGCATAATGTTGTCATGAGCACTTAGTGTTGTCATGAGCGCCTTTTTTCGTCATGAGCTTTTAGTGTTGTCATGATTGCTTAGTCTTGTCATGAGTGCTTAGTGTTGTCATGAGCGCTTAGTGTTGTCATGAGTGCTTAGTGTTGTCATGAGCGCATAGTATTGTCATGAGTGCTTAGTGGTGACATGAGCATTTAGTTTTGTCAGGAGTGCCAAGTGTTGTCATGAGTGCTTAGTGTTATCATAAGTGCTTAGTGTTATCATGAGTGCTTTGTGTTGTTTTGAGCACTTATTGTTGTCATGAGTTCCTTGTGTTGTCATGAGTGCTTGGTGTTGTCTTGAGTTCCAAGTAGGTTCTTGAGCACTTCGTGTTTTCAGTCATTCTTTGTGCTGTCATGAGTGCTATTGATTTCATGAGCACTAAGTGTTATCATGAGCACGTAGTGTTGTCATGAGCGCTTAGTGTTGTCATGAGCGCCTAAAGCTGTCGTGAGCGATAAGTATCGTCATGTATTCATAGTGTTGTCATGAGCATTTGTTGTTATGAGCGCTTAGTGTTCTCATGAGTGCTTATTGTTTTCATCCGTTCTTAGTTTTGTTATGAGCGTTTAGTGTTGTCATGAGCACTTAGTGTTGTCCTGAGATCTTAATGTTGTTATAAGCGTTTAGTGTTGTCTTTAGTGCTTAGTGTTGTAATGAGCACTTCGTGTTGTCATGAGAGCTTAGTTTTGTTATGATTGCTTACTGTTGTCATGAGAGCTTACTTTTGTCATCAGCACTTTGTGTTGTCATGAGTTAACATTGTTGTCATCTTAGTGTTGTCATGAGTGCTTAGTGTTGTTATCAGTGTTTAGTGTTGTTATGAATGCTTAGTGTTGTCATGAGTTCTTAGTGATGTCATGAGCTCTTATTGTTGTCATGAGTTTTTGTTTTGTCATGAGCGCTTAGTATTGTCATGAGCACTTTGTGTTTTCATGAGCACTTAGTGTTGTCATGATTTCTTAGTGTTGTCATGGGCGCTTAGTGTTGATATGAGAGCTTAGTGTTTTTATAGGTGTTAATGTTGCATGAGCAATTAGAGTTGTAATATGTTCTTAGTGTTGTCATGAGCACCTAGTGTTGTCATGATTGCTTAGTGTTGTCATGAGTGCTTAGTGTTGTCATGAGCGCTTAGCAAGCTTACCATGTTGTCATGCCTATTGTTGTCATGATTGCTTAGTGTTGTCATGAGTGCTTAGTGTTGTCATGCACTTAGTGTTGTTATGAGTGCTTAGTGTTGTCATGAGCACTTAGTGTTGTCATGAGTTCAGTGAGTGTTGTCCTGAGTACTTACTGTTGTCATAGGTGAGCGCTTAGTGTTGTCATGAGTACTTAGTGTTGTCATGAGCTCATTGTGTTGTCATGAGCGCTTAGTGTTGTCATGAGCGCTTTGTGTTGTCATGATCACTTAGTGTTGTCAAGAGTGCTTAGTATTGTCATGCGTGCTTAGTGTTGTCATGAGTGCTAAGTCTTGTCATGAGCACTTAGTGTTGTCATCAGTGATTAGTGTTGTCATGAGCACTTAGTGTTGTCATGAGCACTTAGTGTTGTCATTAGAGCTTTGTGGTGTCATTAGCTTTTAGTGTTGTCATGAGTGCTTTGTGTTTTCATATGTGCTTAGTGTTGTCATAAGTGATTAGTTTTGTAATGAGTGTTGAGTTTTGTTAGGAGCGCATAGTGTTGACATGAGTGCTAAGTGATATCATGAGCACTTAGTGTTGTCATGAACACTTTGTGTTGTCGTGAGCGCTTAGTGTTGTCATAAGTACTTAGTTTCCTGTCATGAGTTCCTTCTGTTGTCATGAGTTTCTTTTGTTGTCATGAGCGCTAAGTGTTGTTATGAGCGCTAAGTGTTGTCATGAGCGCTAAATTTTGTCATGCATTCTTAGTGTTGTAATTAGTGTTATGTTTGTCATGAGCACTTTGTGTTGGTATGAGTGCTTAGTGTTGTCATGAGCGCTTTGTTTTATGAGCGCTTAGTGTTATCATGTGTTCTTAGATTTTTCATGAGCGCTTAGTGTTGCAATGAACATTTAATGTTGTCATGAGCATTTAGTGTTGTTATGAGTGTTTAGTGTTGTCATAGGTGCTTGTGTTCTCGTGAGCGCTTAGTTTTGTCATAAGTGCTTAGTGTTATTATCAGTGTTTAAGGTTGTCATGAATGCTTTGTGTTGTCATGAGCTCTTAGTGTTGTCATGAGCTCTTAGTGTTTTCATGAGTATATGTGTTGTCATGAATGCTTAGTGTTGTCATGAGCGCTTAGTGTTGTCATAGATGGTTAGTGAAGCATGAGCAATTAGTGTTATAATTTGTTCTTAGTGTTGTAATTTGTTCTTAGTGTTGTCATGAGCGCTTAGATTTGTCTTGAGCGCTTTATGTTGTCATGAGCGCTTAGTGTTGTCATTAGTGCTTAGTGTTGTCCTGAGTGCTTAGTGTTGTCATAAGCGCTTAGTGTTGTCATGAGCGCTTTGTGTTGTAACAAGCGCTTAATGTTTCCATGAGTGCTTCGTGTTGTCATGAGCACCTATTCTTGTCATGAGTGCTTAGTGTTATCATGAGTTCTTAGTGTTGTCATGGGAGTTTAGTTTTGTTATGAGCACTAAGTGTTGTAATGAGTGCTTAGTTTTGTCAGAGCACTTAGTGTTGTCATGATTTTTTAGTATTTTACTAAGCACTTAGTGTTGAAATGAATTCGTAGTGTTGTTGTTAGCACTTAGTGTTGTCATGTGTTTTTAGTGTTGTCATGAGTTTTTGTGTTGACATGAGATCTTAATGTTGTCAAGAGCACTGTGTTGTCATGAGCACTTAGTGATGTCATGAGCACTTCGTGTTGTCAAGAGTTCTTTGTGTTGTCATCAGCACTTAGTGTTGTCATGAGCACTTAGTGTTGTCCTGATTGCTTAGAGTTGTCATGATCGCTTAGTGTGTTGTAACAAGCACATAATATTACCATGAGCGCTAAGTGTTGTCATGAGCGCCTATTGTTGTCATGAGCGCTTAGTGTTGTAATGAGCGCATAATGTTATCATTGAATTAGTGTTGTCCTGAGCACTTAGTGTTGTCATGAGCGCTTAGTATTTAAATGTGCACATAATGTTATCATGAGAGCTTAGTATTGTCATGAGCGGCTATTTTTTGTCTTGATTGCATAGTGTTATCATGAGTGCTTTGTACTGTCATGACCGCTCAGTGTTGTCATGGGCGCTTAGTGTTGTTATGAGTGCTTAGTGTTGTCATGAGCACTTAGTGTTGGCATGAGTTCTTAGTGTTGTTCTCAGTGCTTAGTGTTGCCATGAGTTCTTTGTGTTGTCATGGGCGTTTAGTGTTGTTATGAGTGCTTATTGTTGTCATGAGCACTTAGTGTTTGCATGAGTTCTTAGTGTTGTCCTCAGTACTTAGTGTTGTCATGAGCACCTAGTGTTGTCATGAGCGCTTAGTGTTGTCATTTGTTCTAAGTATTATTATGAGCTCATAGTTTTGTCATGAGCACTCTGTGTTGTTATGAGTGCTTAGTGTTGTCATGAGCTCTTAGTGTTGGCATGAGTTCTTAGTGTTGTCCTCAGTGCTTAGTGTTGTCATAGGCGCTTAGTATTGTAAGGAGCGCAAAATCTTTTCATTAGCACTTAGTGATGTCATCAGCACCTTTTGTCGTCATGAGCTCTTAGTGTTGTCATGAGTGCTTAGTGTTGTCATGAGTGCTTAGTGTTGTCATCAGTGCTTAGTTATATCATGAGTGCTTAGTGTTGTCATGAGTGCATAGTGTTGTCATGAGTGCATAGTGTTGTCATGAGTGCTTAGTGGTGACATGAGCACTTAATTTTGTCAAAAGTGCCAAGTGTTGTCATGAGTGCTTAGTGTTATCATGAGTGCTTAGTGTTATCATGGGTGCTTTGTTTTGTCTTGAGCACTTAGTGTTGTCATGAGTTCTTTGTGTTATAATGAGCACTTAGTGTTGTCATGAGCACTAAGTGTTGTCATGAGCGCTTAGTGTTGTCATGAGTTCTTTGTGTTGTCATGAGACCTTAGTTTTGTCATCAGCACTTTGTGTTGTCATGAGTTAACCTTGTTGTCATTAGCACCTAGTTTTGTCATGAGTTCTTAGTGATGTCATGAGCTCATATTGTTGTTATGAGTTTTTGTTTTGTCATGAGCGCTTAGTATTGTCATGATCACTAAGGGTTTTCATGATCACTTTGTGTTATCATGAATGCTTAGTGTTGTCCTGAGCGCCTAGTGTTGTCATGAGCGCTTAGTGTTGTCATGAGAACTTTGTGTTGTCAAGAGCACTTAGTGTTTTCATGAGCGCTTAATGTTATCATGATTTCTTAGTGTTGTCATGGACGCTTAGTGTTGTTATGAGAGCTTAGTGTTGTTATGAGAGCTTAGTGTTGTCATAGGTGGTTAGTGTTGCATGAGCGATTAGTGCTGTAATATGTTCTTAGTGTTGTCATGAGCCGTTAGTTTTGTCATGAGCACTTAATGTTGTCATGATTGCTTAGTGTTGTCATGAGTGCTTAGTGTTGTCATGAACACTTAGTGTTTTCATGAGCGCTTAGTGTTGTAATGATTTCTTAGTGTTGTCATGGTCGCTTAGTGTTGTTATAAGAGCTTATTGTTGTCTTGATTGCTTAGTGTTGTCATGAGTACTTAGTGTTGTTCTGAGCGCCTATTGTTGTCATGAGCACTTAGTTTTGTCATGAGCACTTAATGTTGTCTTGATTGCTTAGTGTTGTCATGAGTCCTTAGTGTTGTTCTGAGCGCCTAGTGTTGTCATGAGCGCTTAGTGTTGTCATGAGCACTTCGTGTTGTCAAGAGCACTTAGTGTTTTCATGGGCGCTTAGTGTTGTCATGATTTCTTAGTGCTGTCATGGTCGCTTAGTGTCATGGTATGAGTGTTGTCTTAGTACTTAGTTATGGCATGAGAGCTTAGTGTTGTCATAGGTGATTAGTGTTGCATGAGCGATTAGTGCCGTAATATGTTCTTAGTGTTGTCATGAGCACTTTGTTTTGTCATGAGCACTTAATGTTGTCTTGATTGCTTAGTGTTGTCATGAGTGCTTAGTGTTGTCATGAGCGCTTAATATTGTCATGAGCACTTGGTGTTGTCATGATTTCTTAGTGTTGTCATGGGCGCTTAGTGTTGTTATGAGAGCTTAGTGTTGTCATAGGTGGTTAGTTTTGCATGAGCGATTATTGCTGTAATATGTTCTTAGTGTTGTCATGACCACTTAGTGTTGGCATGAGTGCTTATTGTTGTCCTGAGCGCCTAGTGTTGTCATGAGCACTTAGTGGTGTCATGAGCACTTTGTGTTGTCATAAGCACTTAGTGTTTTCATGAGCGCTTAGTGTTGTCATGATTTCTTAGTGTTGTTATGGGAGCTTAGTGTTGTTGTGAGTGTTTAGTGTTGTCATGAATGCTTAGTGTTGTCATGAGTTCTTAGTATTGTCATGAGCTCTAATTGCTGTCATGAGTTTTTGTCTTGTCATGAGCGCTTAGTGTTGTCATGAGCACTTCGTGTTTTCATGAACACTTAGTGTTGTCATGAGCGCTTAGTGTTGTCCTGAGCACCTTGTGTTGAAATGAGCGCTTAGTGTTGTCATGAGCACTTCGTGTTGTCATGAGCACTTAGTGTTTTCATGAGCGCCTAGTGTTGTCATTATTTCTTTGTGTTGTCATGGGCGCTTCGTGTTGGTATGAGAGCTTAGTGTTGTCATAGGTGGTTAGTGTTGCATGAGCAATTAGTGCTGTAATATGTTCTTGGTGTTGTCATGAGCACTTAGTTTTGTCGTGAGCACTTAGTGTTGTCTTGATTGCTTAGTGTTATAATGAGCGCTTAGTGTTGTAACAAGCACATAATATTACCATGAGCGCTAAGTGTTGTCATGAGCGCCTATTGTTGTCATAAGTGCTTAGTGTTATCATGAGTGCTCTGGGTTGTCAAGAGCACTTAGTGTTGTCATGAGTTCTTAGTGTTGTTATAAGTGCTTAGTGTTTACATGACCGTTTAGTGTTATTATGAGCAGTGAGTGTTGTCATGAGTCCTTACTTTTGTCATAGGTGCTAAGTTTTGTCATGAGAGCTTAGTTTTGTCATGAGTGCTTCGTGTTGTCATGACTCATTGTATTGTCATGAGTTTTTGTATTGTCGTGAGCGCTTAGTGTTGTCATATTTTCTTAGTGTTGTCATGAGCACTTAGTGTTGTCATAAGAACTTAGTGTTGTCATGTGTTCTTAGTGTTGTCATGGCGCTTCGTGTTGTTATGACTGCTTAGTGTTGTCATGAGCACTTGCTGTTGTTATGAGTTCTTAGCGTTGTCCTGAGTACATAGTGTTGTCATGGTCACTTAGTGTTGTCAAGAGTGCTTAGTATTGTCATGAGTGCTTAGTGTCGTCATGAGTGCTTAGTGTTGTCATGAGTGCTAAGTCTTGTCATGAGCACTTAGTGTTTTCATCAGTGCGTAGTTTGGTCATGAGTGCTTAATGTTGTCATGAGCACTTACTGTTGTCATTAGAGCTTTGTGGTGTCATTAGCTTTTAGTGTTGTCATGAGTGCTTTGTGTTTTCATAGGTGCTTAGTGTTGTCATAAGTGATTAGTTTTGTAATGAGTGTTGAGTTTTGTTAGGAGCGCATAGTGTTGACATGAGTGCTAAGTGATATCATGAGCACTTAGTGTTGTCATGAACACTTAGAGTTGTCATGAGATTTTGTGTTATAATGAGTACTTAGTGTTGTCATGAGCACTTCGTGTTGTCGTGAGCGCTTTGTGTTGTCATAAGTACTTAGTTTCCTGTCATGAGTTCCTTCTGTTGTCATGAGTTCCTTTTGTTGTCATGAGCGCTAAGTGTTGTTATGAGCGCTAAGTGTTGTCATGAGCGCTAAATTTTATTATGCATTCTTGGTGTTGTAATTAGTGTTATGTTTGTCATGAGCGCTGTGTGTTGGTATGAGTGCTTAGTGTTGTCATGAGCGCTTTGTTTTATGAGCGCTTAGTGTTATCAAGTGTTCTTAGATTTTTCATGAGTGCTTAGTGTTGCAATGAACATTTAATGTTGTCATGAGCATTTAGTGTTGTTATGAGGGTTAAGTGTTGTCATAGGTGCTTGTGTTCTCGTGAGCGCTTAGTTTTGTCATAAGTGCTTAGTGTTATTATCAGTGTTTAAGGTTGTCATGAATGCTTTGTGTTGTCATGAGCACTTAGTGTTGTCATGAGCTCTTAGTGTTTTCATGAGTATATGTGTTGTCATGAATGCTTAGTGTTGTCATGAGCGCTTAGTGTTGTCATAGATGGTTAGTGAAGCATGAGCGATTTGTGTTATAATTTGTTCTTAGTGTTGTAATTTGTTCTTAGTTTTGTCATGAGCGCTTAGTTTTGTCTTGAGCGCGTTATGTTGTCATGAGCGCTTAGTGTTGTCATTAGTGCTTAGTGTTGTCCTGAGTGCTTAGTGTTGTCATAAGCTCTTAGTGTTGTCATGAGCGCTTTGTGTTGTAACAAGCGCTTAATGTTACCATGAGTGCTTCGTGTTGTCATGAGCACCTATTCTTGTCATGAGTGCTTAGTGTTATCATGAGTTCTTAGTGTTGTCATGGGAGTTTAGTTTTGTTATGAGCACTAAGTGTTGTAATGAGTGCTTAGTTTTGTCAGAGCACTTAGTGTTGTCGTGATTTTTTAGTGTTTTACTAAGCACTTAGTGTTGAAATGAATTTGTAGTGTTGTTGTTAGCACTTAGTGTTGTCATGTGTTTTTAGTGTTGTCATGAGTTTTTGTGTTGTCATGAGATCTTATTGTTGTCATGAACACTGTGTTGTCATGAGCACTTAGTGATGTCATGAGCACTTCGTGTTGTCAAGAGTTCTTTGTGTTGTCATGAGCACATGGTGTTGTCATGAGTGCTTAGCGTTGTCATGAGTGCTTAGTGTCGTCATGAGCGCTTAGTGTTGTAATGAGCACCTAGTGTTGTCATGAACACTTAGTGTTGTCATGAGTACTTAGTGTTGTCATGTGTTCTTAGTGTTGTCATTGCGTTTATTGTTGTTATGAGTGCTTAGTGTTGTCATGAGCACTAACTGTTGTCATGAGTTCAAAGTGTTGTCCTGAGTACATAGTGTTGTCATGAGCGCTAAGTGTTGTCATGAGTACATAGTGTTGTAAAGAGCGCCTAATGTTATCATGCGCTCTTAGTGTTGTCATGAGCGCCTATTGTTGTCATGATCACTTAGTGTTGTCAAGAGTGCTTAGTATTGTCATGCGTGCTTAGTGTCGTCATTAGTGCTTAGCGTTGTCATGAGTTCTTAGTGTTGTCATGGGCGCTTAGTGTTTTTATGAGTGCTTAGTGTTGTCATGAGCATTTAGTGTTGTCATGAGTTCCTAGTGTTGTCCTGAGTGCTAAGTGTTGTCATGAGCTCTTTAGTGTTGTTATGAGCTCTTTAGTGTTGTTATGAGAGCTTAGTGTTGTTAAAGGTGGTTAGTGAAGCATGAGCAATTAGTGTTGAATTTTTTCTTGGTGTTGTCATGAGCGCTTAGTTTTGTCTTGGCATGAGTGCTTAGTGTCGTCACGAGCGCCTATTGTTGTCATGAGCGCTTAGTGTTGTCATGAGTGCTTAGCGTTTTCATGAGTGCTTAGTGTCGTCATGAGCGCTTAGTGTTGTAATGAGCACTTAGTGTTGTTATGAACACTTAGTGATGTCATGAGTACTTAGTGTTGACATGTTTTCTTAGTGTTGTCATGGCGCTTAGTGTTGTTATGAGTGCTTAGTGTTGTCAGGAGCACTTACTGTTGTCATGAGTTCTTAGTGTTGTCCTGAGTATGTAGTTTTGTCATGAGCGCTTAGTGTGTTCATGAGTGCTAAGTGATGTCATGAGCACTTAGTGTTGTCATGAACACTTTGTGTTGTCATGAGTTTTTGTGTTGTCACGAGTGGTTAGTGTTTTCATGAGAACTTGTTGTTTTCATGAAAGCTTATTGTTGTTAGGAGCGCTTAGTGTTGTCATGAGCGCTCCGATTTTTCATTAGCATTTAGTGTTGTCATGATTGCTTAGTGTTGTTATGAGTTCTTATTGTTTTCATGAGCACTTAGTGTTGGTATGAGTGCTTATTGTTGTCCTGAGCCCCTAGTATTGTCATGAGCGCTTAGTGTTGTCATGAGTACTTTGTGTGGTCATTAGCACTTATTGTTTTCATGAGCACTTAGTTTTGTCATGTGTTCATAGTGTTGACATGAATTTTTGTGTTGAAATGAGCACTTAGTGTTGTCATGAGCACTTAGTGTTGTCACGAGCACTTCGTGTTGTCATGAGTACTTAGTGTTGTAACAAGTGCATAATGTTACCATAAGCGCCTAGTGTTTCATTAACACCTATTGTTGTCAAGAGTGCTAAGTGTTATCATGAGTGCTTAGTGTTATCATGAGTGCTTTGTGTTGTCATGAGCACTTAGTGTTGTCATGAGTTCTTTGTGTTGTTATGAGTGCTTAGTGTTTTCATGAGCGTTTAGTGTTGTCATGAGCACTTAGTGTTGTCATTAGTGCTTAGTGTTGTCATGAGTTCTTAGTGTTGTCATGGGCGGTTAGTGTTTTTATGAGTGCTTAGTGTTGTCATGAGCTCTTTAGTGTTGTTATGAGAGCTTAATGTTGTTAAAGGTCGTTAGTGAAGCATGAGCGATTAGTGTTGAATTTTTTGTTGGTGTTGTCATGAGAGCTTAGTTTTGTCTTGTCATGAGTGCTTAGTGTCGTCACAAGCGCCTATTGTTGTCATGAGCGCTAAGTGTTGTCATGAGTGCTTAGTGTCGTCATGAGCGCTTAGTGTTGTCATGAGTACTTAGTGTTGTCATGTGTTCTTAGTGTTGTCATTGCGTTTATTGTTGTTATGAGTGCTTAGTGTTGTCATGAGCACTTACTGTTGTCATGAGTTCAAAGTGTTGTCCTGAGTACATACTGTTGTCTTGAGCGCTAAGTGTTGTCATGAGTACATTGTGTTGTAAAGAGCGCCTAATGTTATCATGCGCGCTTAGTGTTGTCATGAGCGCCTATTGTTGTCATGATCACTTAGTGTTGTCAAGAGTGCTTAGTATTGTCATGCGTGCTTAGTGTTGTCATGAGTGCTAAGTCTTGTCATGAGCACTTAGTGTTTTCATCAGTGCGTAGTTTGGTCATGAATGCTTAATGTTGTCATGAGCACTTACTGTTGTCATTAGAGCTTTGTGGTGTCATTAGCTTTTAGTGTTGTCATGAGTGCTTTGTGTTTTCATATGTGCTTAGTGTTGTCATAAGTGATTAGTTTTGTAATGAGTGTTGAGTTTTGTTAGGAGCGCATAGTGTTGACATGAGTGCTAAGTGATATCATGAGCACTTAGTGTTGTCATGAACACTTTGTGTTGTCGTGAGCGCTTAGTGTTGTCATAAGTACTTAGTTTCCTGTCATGAGTTCCTTCTGTTGTCATGAGTTTCTTTTGTTGTCATGAGCGCTAAGTGTTGTTATGAGCGCTTAGTGTTGTCATGAGCGCTAAATTTTGTCATGCATTCTTAGTGTTGTAATTAGTGTTATGTTTGTCATGAGCACTTTGTGTTGGTATGAGTGCTTAGTGTTGTCATGAGCGCTTTGTTTTATGAGCGCTTAGTGTTATCATGTGTTCTTAGATTTTTCATGAGCGCTTAGTGTTGCAATGAACATTTAATGTTGTCATGAGCATTTAGTGTTGTTATGAGTGTTTAGTGTTGTCATAGGTGCTTGTGTTCTCGTGAGCGCTTAGTTTTGTCATAAGTGCTTAGTGTTATTATCAGTGTTTAAGGTTGTCATGAATGCTTTGTGTTGTCATGAGCTCTTAGTGTTGTCATGAGCTCTTAGTGTTTTCATGAGTATATGTGTTGTCATGAATGCTTAGTGTTGTCATGAGCGCTTAGTGTTGTCATAGATGGTTAGTGAAGCATGAGCAATTAGTGTAATAATTTGTTCTTAGTGTTGTACTTTGTTCTTAGTGTTGTCATGAGTGCTTAGATTTGTCTTGAGCGCTTTATGTTGTCTTGAGCGCTTAGTATTGTCATTAGTGCTTAGTGTTGTCCTGAGTGCTTAGTGTTGTCATAAGCGCTTAGTGTTGTCATGAGCGCTTTGTGTTGTAACAAGCGCTTAATGTTTCCATGAGTGCTTCGTGTTGTCATGAGCACCTATTCTTGTCATGAGTGCTTAGTGTTATCATGAGTTCTTAGTGTTGTCATGGGAGTTTAGTTTTGTTATGAGCACTAAGTGTTGTAATGAGTGCTTAGTTTTGTCAGAGCACTTAGTGTTGCCATGATTTTTTAGTATTTTACTAAGCACTTAGTGTTGAAATGAATTCGTAGTGTTGTTGTTAGCACTTAGTGTTGTCATGTGTTTTTAGTGTTGACATGAGTTTTTGTGTTGACATGAGATCTTAATGTTGTCAAGAGCACTGTGTTGTCATGAGCACTTAGTGATGTCATGAGCACTTCGTGTTGTCAAGAGTTCTTCGTGTTGTCATCAGCACATGGTGTTGTCATGAGTGATTAGTGTTGTCCTGAACGCTTAGAGTTGTCATAATCGCTTAGTGTGGTCGTGAGCGCTTAGTGTTGTAATGAGCGTTTGGGGGAAAAAATTTTTCCCCCGGGGGCCCCAAAACCCAAAAAAGGGGGTTTTTTCCCCCAAAGGGGGGGGGGTTTTTTTTTTTTTTTTTCCTGGGGTTTTTTTGGGGGGGGTTTTTTTCGGGGTTTGGGGGGGGTTTTTTTCCCCTTTTAAAAGGGTTTTTTAAAATTTTTTTTGGCCTTTTTTTTGGGCCCTTTTTTTTTTTTGGTTTTTGGGGGGTTTTTTTTTTTGGGTTTAAGGTTGTTAAACCTTTTTTAAAAATTTTTGTTTTAAGGGGGGTTTTTTCCCCTTGGGAAAAGGGTTTGGTTTTAAAAGGTTTTGGGGTTTTAAAATTTTTTTTGGGGTTTTTTTTTGGGGAATTGGGGGTTTTAAAAGGGGGTTTTTTGGAAGGGAAGGGTTTAAATTTTTTGGTTTTAAATTTGGGGTTTTTTGGTTTGGTTTTAAATTTTTGGGTTTTAATTTTAAATTTTTTTTAAAAATTTTAATTTCCTTTTTTTGTTGTTGTTACGAACCCGGATCCAGCGTCCGAGCAAGGAGCAGTAACAACTACGCCATCTGTGGGTCAGCTCCCGAAACCCCCGCCAAACGAACGACGACACCGGATGAGGACGACGAATATCGGCCACAAGGGCCAGTTTCCAGTCCTGTGCAGCTCACAACACAGCCGCTCCTGACCTCTGGTGAGGTGGTGCTCCGACGACAGCGCCATCTATGGACTGGATACGTCAGGTGTTTGCGCCCAAGCCCGTAAGTGTGGTGTTTTAGTGTCCCTGTTATTGATGACGTGTCTGCTTACAGAGCCGACCTGGGACCGCTGAGTTGAGAGTGGAGTCAGTCTACCCGAGGCAGCCAGTCTCCATACTGTGAAGTTTGCTGCAGCTGTTGTGACGTCGTCCTCCCGGAAGAACACTGTGGTGTGTTAGCTTGCCATTGGAGTGGCAGTGAAAGGATTTACCCGGGACCGACTGTTGGAGACGATAATCCACTGGGGTATTGAAGACAGGAGGGTGATTTGTGATATCACACGAGACTCCTGTCTAGGGCGTACCCCTTATATCGTTCGTGGAGTGGCCGTACCAGCCTTGGTGGCTCAGTACCTGCCAGCAGACCTGCTGGACGTGTGGTTGACGGCCTCCACGACGGTGCCCCCAGTGGACCTGTGTTTTGGCTGACCTGTGGCCAGGGTAGGCTCGGTATTCTCAGAAGACACGTCTTGAGGCCACGAAGAAAGCACCGCGGACTCAGCACCTAGCTTCTTGATCCAGGGTCTTCAGCAGAAGACTAGATTGTGCACGATCCCTTTGTAAAGTGTTAATACCCCTCCCCCCTTGTGTACGCTTTAATTTTATATATTTAAACGGTGATGGTGAACATTATATTATATTAAGTTCTTAGCTTTCTTTCCCTACTCCCTTTAAGTTACTTGCGTCACGGATCTCATCCCTTGATAGCCACTACTGGCTTGGGAACGGATACATATATCTTCCTCTAACAACATCAGAGTGAGAACCCCGTTGCGTCCCGAGAGGGCCGTAACATAATTGGCATCCCCAGCGGGATCCGTCCCCTTGTTAAGTATGTTTGACAGGGGTGGTGAAGTGGCGTAATCCCTGTATATAATTCCCCCTGTGTGTGACGATTGTGACGTTATACGTCCTGTGCGGTGCTCAGTGACTAAGTGCGATATTGCGCAGTGCGGTGCTCGCTGTGATTAAGCGATTAAGTGCAATATTGACTAGTGCGGTGCTCAGTGATTCAGTGCAATATTGTAGAGCGAAGTGTTCGCTTGGATTCAGTGCAATATTGGGTAGTGCGGTGCCCGGAGTGATTACGTGCAATATTGGCAAGTGGTGTTTGGTGCGATAAAGTGCAATATTGGCGTAGAACAGTGCTCGGTGTGTTAAGTGCTAACGTGTATGCAGTGTGTTAAGTGCTAGTGGAGTATTCCATCTGTGACAATGGCAGAAAAAGCTACCATCGATGATCTGGACGATGTTCAGGCTTTTCTGAACAGAGTGGACTGTCTTGCCAGATTAAAATATCTGAGCAAACCAGAGCTTGTACTAGTGAGCGCCTACCTGGAGATCAAGATCCGTGCCAGTGATTCCCGTGTGGAGATCTTGTCCAAGGTTCACCGGCACCTGAAGGCAGAAGAGAAACAGGAAGGCGAGACTCCTAGTACAAGGGAAGGTGAGGAGATAGCTTCCACGGAAAAGGAAGATAAGGGCAGCGACGTTGATAGTGATGCAGGTGAGCTTAATATCAGCTTCCTAACAGTCAAAATGCGTGCCCTAGAGATCAATCGTGAAATAGAATGGAAGAAATTAGAAATGGAACGAGAGAGACAAGATAAAGAAATGGAGATGAAAGAAAAAGAATTGGCGATGAGGCGTTTAGAATTAGAAAGAGAAGAAAGAAGAGAAGAACGAGAAAGAGAAGAGAGACGAGAGAGAGAAGAACGAGAACGAGAGAGAGAAGTACGAGAGCGAGAAAGGGAGGAAAGACAGAGACAACATGAACTAGAAGTATTACGACTAGGCGCTGAACAGAGACAAACAGGAGTAAGCGGTTTCGATCCGGTAAGGAATATAAAAATGGTCCCCAAATTCAACGAGAGAGAAGTTTCGAAGTTCTTCGCAGCCTTCGAGAAAGTCGCTGCCTCTTTGGAGTGGCCAAGGGAGAATTGGGCCATCATGATACAGTCAGTCTTGACTGGGAAGGCCCAAATCGCCTACTCTACGTTATCCCTTGACGACTCCGGCGATTACGATATGGTGAAGAAGGTTGTGCTCATGGCGTACCAATTGGTACCTGAGGCGTATAGGCAAAAGTTCAGAAACCTGAAGAAGACCTCAGAGCACACTTTCACCGAATTCGCTACAATCAAGGAGCGACTTTTCCAGGAATGGTGCGCCTCTCGGAAGGTGGAGACCAGGGAAGACCTCGAACAGCTGATTCTGCTCGAGGACTTCAAGGATTGTTTGTCTGGAGACCTCAAGACATACTTAGAAGAGCAGCAGGTGGAGACCTTGAGTACAGCAGCCACCATGGCTGAAGAGTACATCCTGACTCATAGGCCGTCTGCTAAGTACGTCCCAAGGAATTACCAGCGCAGGGTTGACAGACCTCATGATGAAGAAGAAAGACCCGTCCCACAAAGCGCTAAGAAGACGCCCCCAAGTAGCCCCCGAAGAACAAGTCCTAGCAGTCCGAAACACCGGAGCCCGAGGAGGAATATGGTGTGCTGGACTTGTGGGCAGAAAGGGCATATAGCTGCTAGGTGCCGAGGCAGAAGAGGTGGCAGCGCACGAAGGGAGGTGATGTTGATGAGCTGTGGAACATCACCAGCAGGAAGCCAGTCGACGACGACGCAGGAAGGACCAAGTTTGTTGGCCCCTCACACTTCAACCGGGTATGTAACGAGTGATCATACTGGTAGATCAATTGTAGTGCTCAGAGATAGTGGAGCAGCCCAGTCCCTGATCGTGAAGAGCTCGTTACCCGAGGGAGTAAGTGTGGATGGGCGACAAAAGGTTGTCCTGGTTGGGTTTCCTAGGACGCAGTACATCGCCCCCTTAGTGCCAGTACATCTTGACTCGCCTTATTTCAGCGGCACATGTGAGTTGGCAGTAGTCGATACCCTCCCTGTGGCTGGGATTGACGTGGTACTAGCTAACGACTTGGTGACCGATTGGAGCACCAATCATCCCAAGATAGCGGACGAGTCTACCGGAGCAGCAAGGTCTGAGGTAACAGGCAATGGTAATGTCCAGGTAAAGACAGACCCGGATGTAACTATGTTTAATTTGTCCTCTCGCCTACAGATTGAGAACGTTCTAGCAGTGTCTCCTGATTCTCTCGACAAGGAACATGAGGTTACGATGGAAGAAGTACCTGAGCTTGAAGAGAGGCCTTGTGTGCAGGCACCCACGGATACCAACGAGTCTGGAGCGAAGGCCGATGTGTGCTTGCGGTATGGCAAGTTACAGCATGTAGTGAACCAGCCAGAGATTCCCCAGACGTCAGAGGTATGTGACGGGTGTTCAAAAGGTCTAGTGCCCTCTTCGGTCCAAGCCAGGCTTATGGATGTTGCCGGCTATGGACATGACAAGTTCAGGAAGCTTATCCCTCAGATGACCAAACGTTTCCTAGCAGTATTTTGTTTTATTCTCGTTTGTGTTCTCAGTAAGGATCAGTGGACGACCCGAAGAATGATGGCTCCCATGAACATCGTGAAAAGGTCCCAGGGATTGGAGATTTGTACTGCAAGTGTTGCAGTTGAAGATGGGACCTGGGAGGTAATAGTTGATACAGGGGGTACGACAAGTGATAATATGAGTGACTGTTTCCGACAGGTTGACTGCCCCCGCGTGATTGCTGAGCCTCAATACAGCGTTATACGGAACGTTGGTCGACCTGACGGGGGCAGAGCGAATGCCATCTTCGGTGAGCAAGCAGCCCTGTTGGAACTAGGTGTGGGCCTAGTAGAGGAGTGTATAGTAAGTACTGACTTGCCCATTGTCGCTGTCACTCTGAATTATCAGACCCCTGTATTCCAGGTGCCCGACTCCCTGAAGGACCACCGGACCGGTACTAGAAATACCGTCTGGGATCAGCCATCATCGGTGCCACGACGCAGGGAAGTGTCGAGTCGCCCCAGATCGTGTCTACACCGATCCTTCCTGGAAAGATGTGAGATGATGTCCCTGTTTGCCATCGCAGAGGAGACGTGGAAGATTACGTCAGGCAGGTCATCGTCTGCCATTTTCAAGCTCCCTTTGTGCCAGGGTTTCTCAGTAGAAAAGTTCTATGGACAAGACAGCCTCATCACTCCAGTTCATAGTATAAGTAAGTCCATTTGGAGTTGTGTCGCCCTGCTAATTTGGTTTGTGTTTTTTATAGAACCCCAAACCAAATTCTTTTTGGTGGGGAGGTGTTACGAACCCGGATCCAGCGTCCGAGCAAGGAGCAGTAACAACTACGCCATCTGTGGGTCAGCTCCCGAAACCCCCGCCAAACGAACGACGACACCGGATGAGGACGACGAATATCGGCCACAAGGGCCAGTTTCCAGTCCTGTGCAGCTCACAACACAGCCGCTCCTGACCTCTGGTGAGGTGGTGCTCCGACGACAGCGCCATCTATGGACTGGATACGTCAGGTGTTTGCGCCCAAGCCCGTAAGTGTGGTGTTTTAGTGTCCCTGTTATTGATGACGTGTCTGCTTACAGAGCCGACCTGGGACCGCTGAGTTGAGAGTGGAGTCAGTCTACCCGAGGCAGCCAGTCTCCATACTGTGAAGTTTGCTGCAGCTGTTGTGACGTCGTCCTCCCGGAAGAACACTATGGTGTGTTAGCCTGCCATTGGAGTGGCAGTGAAAGGATTTACCCGGGACCGACTGTTGGAGACGATAATCCACTGGGGTATTGAAGACAGGAGGGTGATTTGTGATATCACACGAGACTCCTGTCTAGGGCGTACCCCTTATATCGTTCGTGGAGTGGCCGTACCAGCCTTGGTGGCTCAGTACCTGCCAGCAGACCTGCTGGACGTGTGGTTGACGGCCTCCACGACGGTGCCCCCAGTGGACCTGTGTTTTGGCTGACCTGTGGCCAGGGTAGGCTCGGTATTCTCAGAAGACACGTCTTGAGGCCACGAAGAAAGCACCGCGGACTCGGCACCTAGCTTCTTGATCAAGGGTCTTCAGCAGAAGACTAGATTGTGCACGATCCCTTTGTAAAGTGTTAATACCCCTCCCCCCTTGTGTACGCTTTAATTTTATATATTTAAACGGTGATGGTGAACATTATATTATATTAAGTTCTTAGCTTTCTTTCCCTACTCCCTTTAAGTTACTTGCGTCACGGATCTCATCCCTTGATAGCCACTACTGGCTTGGGAACGGATACATATATCTTCCTCTAACAACATCAGAGTGAGAACCCCGTTGCGTCCCGAGAGGGCCGTAACAGTTGTCCACAGTGCTTAGTGTCGTCATGAGTTCTTAGTGTTGTAACGAGTGCATGATGTTTTCATGAGCGCTTAGTGTTGTCATTTGTTCTAAGTATTATCATGAGCGCTTAGTTTTGTCATGAGCACTTAGTGTTATCATGAGCACATAGTGTTGTCATGGGTGCTTAGTGTTGTCATAAGCGCTTAGTGTTGTAAGGATGGCGTAATGTTATCATGAGCACTTAGTGTTGTCATGATTTCTTAGTATTATCATGAGCTCTAATTGCTGTCATGAGTTTTTGTTTTGTCATGAGCGCTTAGTGTTGTCATGAGCACTTAGTGTTGTCATGAGCGCTTAGTGTTGTCCTGAGCACCTTGTGTTGAAATGAGCGCTTAGTGTTGTCATGAACACTTCGTGTTGTCATGAGCCCTTAGTGTTTTCATGAGCGCCTAGCGTTGTCATTATTTCTCTGTGTTGTCATGGGCGCTTAGTGTTGTTATGCGAGCTTATTGTTGTCATAGGTGGTTAGTGTTGCATGAGCGATTAGTGCTGTAATATGTTCTTAGTGTTGTCATGAGCACTTAGTTTTGTCATGAGCACTTAGTGTTTTCTTGATTGCTTAGTGTTATAATGAGCGCTTAGTGTTGTAA
>NW_025573382.1:0-33785 GCF_020424385.1 Procambarus clarkii
CAACACTGAGGCGCTGGAACAAGAAACTTTTTGCTCTCTGGTCTTTTGTCGCGCTGATCAATTTGTCCACCAATTCCTTCAGGAACTTCAATGCACATTTTCCCCACGAACCGAGGGTCTCCGAGCCGATCGGAACAAAGCTGTAGCAGTGTGCTAGACCTCTGTATTTAATAATTTTCTGCGATTCCCTGAAAGAAGCAGCACCACCGCTTTCACGTGTGCTGTAGTGGAGGTAGGTACTGGCCAGTGTGGCAGCGCACGTGTAGTCCCATACCACTTGCTTACCATCCTTTCAAGGTAGCAAGGTGACCCCATCAGGGCGCTTCTGAGTGTCGTTAGGTCTGGATAAGTGTGGTTCTCTTTGTGTCGGGCAGCGGGCTGTGGCGAGGCTCCTCTTGATGATGTCGTTGACTTCTTCATGTCTTGCAATTTTACCCTGTGATTTACGACATACCAGACCATGACGACCATATTGGTCTGCCATCGCAGTTCCGCAGATGCACCTATGTTCGGTGAGGATGGGGGCGGCAAGGCGAAGGGCAACTCCAATGCGGAGAGCGTCATGACTGAGGCGAGTTCCCAGGGCTGCATTGGGCACAGCAAATAAAAAATCCCCGGCGTGGGGTGCTATTACCGCTAGGAGGCGGGCTTTGTTTTCAGCATCAGCGTTGTCAATCATTGCTGTGACAGTCTTTTCCATTATGGGGCTATCCCAGTGGGCCTGCTTGTGGTCTTTTGGGACTTGTGGTCGGGGTTGAGGGTGTGCAATGGTGTCCCATTGTATATATATATTTATATACATATTTATATATTTATATATTATATATTATATATTTATATTATTTATATATATTTATACATATTTATATATTATATATTTATATATATAAACTTTATATATATATATATATATATATATATATATATATATATATATATATATATATATATATATATATATATATATATATATATTGTATTATAATAATTATGAATAAAATATATTTTATTCTTTTATGTGTCATTGACATCTTTTTAAATTTTTTATTCAATTTATTATTTTTTATTATATTTTCATTCATTTATAATTGTTATGATTCGATTTTTAGTTCGTCATGTATTTACTTATTGTTTATATATACATATATATATATACATATATATATAATATATATATATATATATATATATATATATATATATATATATATATATGTATATATATATGTATTTTCTTTAAAAAATTTATATTTATAAATATATATGTATATCTAAATATTGATATGAGCCTGTATGGATATGGACCCTTTGGGTCCAGGAGGCCATCTGTGTCCCCTCAGATGGTCTCCCTTATCACAGTTTGTGTCTATGGATGTGTCAGTGTGTGAGTGTGTGTCACTGAGTGTCCGGGTGAGTGTGGGTGTCCCTGTGAGTGTCCGGATGATTATGTGTCCTGTTATATCTGTGGTTTTAGGAGGCCATCTGTGTCCCCTCAGATGGTCTCCCTTATCACAGTCTATGGATGTGTGTGTGTGAGTGTCCCTGTGAATGTTAGGATAAGGGTGTGTGTGTGTGTGTGTGTGTGTGTGTGTGTGTCCGGATTTGTGTGAGGTTTGGTTCCAGGAACCATTTGTGTCCCTCCTCCCCCAAATCTCCTCTCTTATTCCCACCGTGGGTTCGAATCCCAGGTGATTAGACCTACCCTAGGTCTATGGATCCAAGGTATCCATCCGTGGGCCCAACGGATTTCACCCCTTCCCCACTTTCCTAGGGACAGGCCAATTCCAGCTATCCATGGAACCTGTCGAAACAGAGGCAGCTACAGGAGGGGACACACAAATATTTGTGCCCTGCAGTTACACAACCGTTCCGACAGGCTCGATCGCAATCTATCCAAATGAGAACACGTTCTCCTCCGACTAGACCACGCTGGAGTCGCTGTATGTTTAAAATTTGGTTCCTTTATTTATAGTTAGTATTTTTGGTGTATTAATTGATTTGTTTTATATTTTTAATGACTTAGGTAGAGTGATTTAGGGAGTGGGAAATTAACTACCAGAGTCAGATTTATATAACTGCCAGAGTTAGTCTAATGTAACTTCAAGAGTCAGACTAATATAACTGCTAGAGTCTGACTAATATATCTACCAGAGTCAAACTATTATAACTCCCAGAATCAGACTAATATATCTGCCAGAGTCAGTCTAATGTAAGTTCCAGAGTCAAACTAATATATCTGCCAGAGTCAGACTAATATAACAGACACAGTCAGACTATTATAACTGCCAGAGTCAGACTAATATAACTTACCAGAGTAAGTCTATTATACCTGCCAGAGTCAGCATAATATAACTGCCAGAATCTGACTAATAACTGCCAGAGTCAGTCTGATATAACTGCTAGAGTCAGACCAATATACCTACCAAAGTCAGACTAATTTAACTGCCAGAGTTACGCTAATGTTACTGCCAGAGTCAGTCTAATAACTGCCAGAGTCAGTCTAATACAACAACCAGAGTCAGCTTAATATAACTGCCAGAGTCAGAGTAATATAACTTCCACATTCAGAATAATATAACTGCCAGAGTCAGAATAATAGAACTGCCAGAGTCAGACTAATGTAACTCCCAGAGTAAGACTAATATAACTGCTAGTCAGACTAATATAACTCCCAGAGTCAATCTAATATAACTGCCAGAGTCAGACTAATGTAATTTCTAGTGAGCTTAATATAACGGCCAGGGTCAGACTAATATAACTACCCGTGGCAGACTGATATAACTGCCAGAGTCAGTCTAATATACCTACCAAAGTTAGACTAATATAAGTATCAGAGTTAGGCTGATATAACTGCCCGAGTCCGACTAATATAATTCCCTGAGACTATCTAATATAGCTGCCAGAGTCAGACTAATATAACTGTCAGTGTCAGACTAATATAAACGCCAGAGTCTGAATAATATAACTGCCAATCAGACTAACATAACTGCCGGATTCAGACTAATATAACTGGCAGGGTCTGTCTAATATAAATGCCAGAGTCAGACTAATATAACTGATAGATTCAGACTAATATAACTGCCATAGTCTGACTTACAACTGCCAGCGTCAGACTAATATAACTCCCAGTCAAACTTATATAACTTCCAGAGTCAGACTAATATTACTACTAGAGTCAGCCTAATATAACTACCAGAGTCAGACTAATAAACCTGCCAGAGTCAGACTAATATAACTGCCAGAGTCTGACTAATATAACTGCCTCAGTCTGACATAAACTGCCAGAGTTAGACTAATATAGCTGCCATTGTCAGCCAAATATAGCTGCCAGTGTCAGCCTAATATAACTACTAGAGTCAGATTTATATAACTGCCAGAGTTAGTCTAATGTAACTTCCAGAGTCACCTTATATATTAAAAATATATCACCTTCAGCAAGTCACCTTAAAATAACTGCCAGGGTCTGTCTAATGAAGCTTCCAGAGTCAGACTAATATAACTGCCAGAGTCAGGCTAATATAAGGGGACACAGTCAGACTATTATAACTGCCAGACTCAGACTAACATGACTGCCAGAGAAAGACTATTATAATTGCCAGAGTCAGAATAATGTAACTGCCAGAGTCTGACAAATAACTGGCAAAGTCAATCTGATATAACTGCCAGAGTCAGTCTAATATAACTGCCAGAGTCAGTCTAATATAACTGCCAGAGTCAGTCTAATGCAACTGCAAAAGTCAGATTAAAATAACTCCCAGAGTCAGACTAATATAACTGCCAGATTCATGTTAATATAACTGTCAGTCAGACTAATATAACTGGCAGAGTCAGACTAATGTAACTGCCAGAGTCAGACTAATAAAACTGACAGTCAGACTAATATAACTCTCAGAGTGAGACTAATATAACTCCCAGAGTCAGACTAATATATCTCAAGAGTTAGAATTATATAACTGCCAGAGTCTGACTAATAACTGCCAGAGTCAGACTAATATAACTGCTAGTCAGAGTAATATAACTCTCAGAGTCAATCTAATATAACTGCCAGAGTCAGACTACTGTAATTGTTAGTGAGCTTAATATAACTGCCATGGTCAGACTAATATAAATACCATTGGCAGACTAATATAACTGCCAGAGTCAGTCTAATATAACTACCAGAGTTAGACTAATATAACTATCAGAGTTAGACTAATATAACTACCTAACTCAGACTAATATAACTGCCTGAGTCAGACAAATATAACTGCCTGAGTCAGACTAATATAACTGCCAGAGTCAGACTAATATAACTGCCAGAGTCAGACTAATATAACTGCCAGAGTCAGTCTAATATAACTACCAGAGTTAGACTAATATAACTATCAGAGTTAGACTAATATAACTACCTAAGTCAGACTAATATAACTGCCTGAATCAGACTAATATAACTGCCTGAGTCAGACTAATATAACTCAGAGTCAATCTAATATAACTGCCAGAGTCAGACTACTGTAATTGCTAGTGAGCTTAATATAACTGCCAAGGGTCAGACTAATATAACTACCATTGGCAGACTAATATAACTGCCAGAGTCAGTCTAATATATCTTCCAGAGTTTTACTAATATAACTACCTAGCTCAGACTAATATAACTGCCTGAGTCAGTCTAATATAACTGCCTGAGTCAGACTAATATAACTGCCAGATTCAGACTAATATAACTGCCAGAGTAAAACTAATATAACTGCCAGAGTCAGACAAATATAACGGCCAAAGTCTGACTTATATGACTGTCAGAGTCAGTCTAATATAACTGCCAGAGTCAGATTAATAACTGCCAGAGTCAGATAAGCATAACTGCCAGAATCAGACTAAAATAGCTCTCAGAGTCAGACTATTATAACTTTCGGAGTCATAATAATATAACTACCAGAGTAAGGCTAATATAATTGCCAGAGTCAGACTAATATAACTGCCAAAATCAATCTAATGTAACTGCGACAGTCAGATTAAGATATCTGCCAAAGACAATCTAATATAACTGCCAGAGTCAGCGTAATATAACTGCCAGTCAGAATTATATAACTGCCAGTCAGGATTATATAACAGCCAGAGTCAGACTAACGTAATTGGCCGTGAGCCTAATATAACTGCCAGAGTCAGACTAATATAACTGCCAGAGTAGGACTAATATGCCTGTCAGCGTCAGGCTAATATAACTTCCAGAGTCAGACTAATATAATTGTCAGAGTCAGTCTAATGTAACTGCCAGTGTCACATTAATATAACTGCCAGAGTCAGGCTAATATAATTTCCAGAGTCAGGATTAATATAACTGCCAGTCAGGATAATATAACTGCCAGAGTCAGACTTATTTAACTGCCAGGGTCATACTAATATAACTGCCAGAGTCAGGATAATTTAACTGCCAGAGTCAGAATTATGTAACTGCTAGAGTCAGCCTAATATAACTGCCAGAGTCAGACTAATATACCTACAAGAGTCAGACTAATAAACCTGCAAGAGTCAGACTAATATAACTGCCAGAGTAAGATAATAACTGCCAGAGTCAGACTAATATAACTGCCAGAGTCAGCCTAATATACCTTCCAGAGTCAGACTAATATATCTGCCAGTCAGAATAATATAACTGCCAGAATCTGTCTAATATAACTGCCAGAGTCAGACTAATATAACTGATAGAGTCAGACTAATATAACTGATAGAGTCAGACTAATATAACTGCCATAGTCTGACTAATAACTGCCAGAGTCAGACTAATATAACTGATAGAGTCAGACTAATATAACTGCCATAGTCTGACTAATAACTGCCAGAGTCAGACTAATATAACTCCCAGTCAAAAAATGTAATTTCTGGAGTCAGACTAATATAACTACTAGAGTCAGACTAATATAATTACCAGAGTCAGACTAATATAACTGCCAGAGTCAGACTAATATAACTACCAGAGTCTAACTAATATAACTGCCTCAGTCTAAGAAATTACTGCCAGAGTTAGACTAATATAGCTGCCATTGTCAGCCAAATATAACTGCCTCAGTCTGAGAAATTACTTCCAGAGTTAGACTAATATAACTGCCATTGTCAGCCAAATATAGCTGCCAGAGTCAGACTAATATAACTACTAGAGTCAGCTTTATATAACTGCCAGAGTTAGTCTAATGTAACTTCCAGAGTCCGACTAATATAACTTCCAGTGTCTGACTAATATAACAAACAGAGTCAGACTATTATAACTCCCAGAGTCAGGATAATATAACTTCCAGAGTTTGACTAATAACTGCCAGAGTCAGTCTGATATAACTGCTAGAGACAGACTAATATAACTGCCAGAGTCAGACCAATATAACCGCCAGAGATAGGCTAATGTTACTTCCAGAGTCAGATTAATACACCTGCCAGAGTCAGACTAATATAACTGCCAGATTCAGAGTAATATATCTGCCAGTCAGAATAATATAACTGCCAGAATCTGTCTAATATAACTGCCAGAGTCAGACTAATATAACTGATAGAGTCAGAATTATATAACTGCCAGAGTCTGACTAATAACTGCCAGAGTCAGACTAATATAACTGCTAGTCAGCCTAATATAACTCTCAGAGTCAATCTAATATAACTGCCAGAGTCAGACTACTATAATTGCTAGTGAGCTTTATATAACTGCCAGGGTCAGACTAATATAACTACCCATGGCAGACTGATATAACAGCCAGAGTCAGTCTAATATAACTACCAAAGTTAGACTAATATAACTATCAGAGTTAGACTAATATAACTGCCAGAGTCTAACTAATATAACTGCCATTGACAGCCAAATATAGCTGCCAGAGTCAGACTAATATAACTACTAGAGTCAGATTTATACAACTGCCAGAGTTAGTCTAATGTAACTTCCAGAGTCAGACTAATATAACTGCCAGAGTCTGACTAATATAACTGCCAGAGTCAGACTAATGTAATTACTAGTGAGCTTAATATAACTGCCAGGGTCAGACTAATAAACCTGTCAGAGTCAGAATTAATATAACTGCCAGAGTCAGCCTATTGTAACTACCAGAGTCAGACTAATATAACTCCCAGAGTCAGACTAATATAACTTCCAGTCAGACTAATATAACTCCCAGAGTCAGGCTAATATAACTCCAGAGTCAGAATAATATAACTGCCAGAGTCTGACTATTAACTGCCAGAGTCAGACTAATGTAATTACTAGTGAGCTTAATATAACTGCCAGGGTCAGACTAATAAACCTGTCAGAGTCAGAATAATATAACTGCCAGAGTCAGCCTATTGTAACTACCAGAGTCAGACTAATATAACTCCAGAGTCAGATTAATATAACTTCCAGTCAGACTAATATAACTCCCAGAGTCAGACTAATATAACTTCCAGTCAGACTAATATAACTCCCAGAGTCAGACTAATATAACTCCCAGAGTCAGACTAATATAACTCCAGAGTCAGCTTAATATAACTGCCAGAGTCTGACTAATAACTGCAAGAGTCAGCCTAATGTAATTACTAGTGAGCTTAATATAACTGCCAGGGTCAGACTAATATAACTGCCCGTGGCAGACTAATATAACTGCCAGAGTCCGTCTAATATAAATACCAGAGTTAGACTAATATAACAATCAGAGGTAGACTAATATAACTGCCTGAGTGAGACTAATATAACTGCCAGAGTCAGACTAATATAACAGCCAGAGTCAGACTAATATAGCTGCAAAAGTGTGACTAATATAACTGCCACAGTCAGACTAATATAACTGCAAAAGTCAGACTTATATAACTGCCAGAGTAAAAATAATATAACTGCTAGAGTCAGGCTAATATAACTGCCAGAGTCAGACTAATATAACTGCCAGATTCAGACTAATATAACTGCCAGAGTCAAACTAATATAACTGCCAGAGTCAATCTAATATAACTGCCAGAGTCTGGCTAATATAACTGCCTGAGTCAGACTAATATAAGTGCCAGAGTCAGACTAATATAACTGCCAGTCAGACTAATATAACTGCCAGAGTGAGACTAATATAACTGCCAAAGTCAGCATAATATAACTGACAGTCTAACTAATATAACTGCCAGAGTAAAACTAATATAACTGCCAGAGTCAGGCTAATGTAACTGCCAGCGTCAGACTAATGTAACTGCCAGTCAGACTAATATAACTCCCAGAGTCAGACTAATATAACTCCCAGAGTCAGACTAAAATAACTCCAGAGTCATAATAATATAACTGCCAGAGTCTGACTAATAACTGCCAGAGTCAGAATAATATAACTGCTAGTCAGACTAATATAACTCTCAGAGTCAATCTAATATAACTGCCAGAGTCAGACTATTGTAATTGCTAGTGAGCTTAATATAACTGCCAGGGTCAGACTAATATAACTACCCGTGGCAGACTATTATAATTGCTAGAGTCAGTCTAATAACTACCAGAGTTTGACTAATATAACTATCAGGGTTAGGCTAATATAACTGCCTGAGTCAGCCTAATATAACTACCTGAGTCAGTCTAATATAACTGCCTGAGTCAGACTAATATAACTGCCAGAGTCAGACTAATATAACTGCCAGTCAGACTAATATAACTGCCTGAGTCAGACTAAAATAACTGCCAGAGTCAGACTAATATAACTGCCAGTCAGACTAATATAACTGTCAGATTCAAGCTAATGTTACTGACAGAGTCAGTATAATATAACTGCCAGAGTCAGTCTAATTCAACTGCCAGAGTCAGATTAATATAACTGCCAGTCAGACTAAGGTAACTGCCCGGTTCAGACTAATATAACTGCCAGTGTCAGACTAATATAACTGCCAGAGTTAGACTAATGTAACTGCCAGAGGCAGACTAATATAACTGCCAGAGTCAGGCTAATGTTACTGCCAGAGTCAGTCTAATAACTGCCAGAGTCAGTTTAATACAACTGCCAGAGTTAGATTAATGTAACTTCCAGTCAGACTACTATAACTCCCAGAGTCAGACCAATATAACTTCCAGTCAGACTAATATAACTCCCAGAGTCAGGCTAATATAACTCCAGAGTCAGAATAATATAACTGCCAGAGTCTGACTATTAACTGCCAGAGTCAGACTAATGTAATTACTAGTGAGCTTAATATAACTGCCAGGGTCAGACTAATAAACCTGTCAGAGTCAGAATTAATATAACTGCCAGAGTCAGCCTATTGTAACTACCAGAGTCAGACTAATATAACTCCCAGAGTCAGACTAATATAACTTCCAGTCAGACTAATATAACTCCCAGAGTCAGGCTAATATAACTCCAGAGTCAGAATAATATAACTGCCAGAGTCTGACTATTAACTGCCAGAGTCAGACTAATGTAATTACTAGTGAGCTTAATATAACTGCCAGGGTCAGACTAATAAACCTGTCAGCGTCAGAATAATATAACTGCCAGAGTCAGCCTATTGTAACTACCAGAGTCAGACTAATATAACTCCAGAGTCAGATTAATATAACTTCCAGTCAGACTAATATAACTCCCAGAGTCAGACTAATATAACTTCCAGTCAGACTAATATAACTCCCAGAGTCAGACTAATATAACTCCCAGAGTCAGACTAATATAACTCCAGAGTCAGATTAATATAACTGCCAGAGTCTGACTAATAACTGCAAGAGTCAGCCTAATGTAATTACTAGTGAGCCTAATATAACTGCCAGGGTCAGACTAATATAACTGCCCGTGGCAGACTAATATAACTGCCAGAGTCCGTCTAATATAATTACCAGAGTTAGACTAATATAACAATCAGAGGTAGACTAATATAACTGCCTGAGTGAGACTAATATAACTGCCAGAGTCAGACTAATATAACAGCCAGAGTCAGACTAATATAGCTGCAAAAGTGTGACTAATATAACTGCCACAGTCAGACTAATATATCTGCAAAAGTCAGACTTATATAACTGCCAGAGTAAAAATAATATAACTGCTAGGGTCAGACTAATATAACTGCCAGTCAGACTAATATAACTGCCTGAGTCAGACTAATATAACTGCCAGAGTCAGACTAATATAACTGCCAGTCAGACTAATATAACTGCCAGATTCAAGCTAATGTTACTGACAGAGTCATTATAATATAACTGCCAGAGTCAGTCTAATTCAACTGCCAGAGTCAGATTAATATAACTGCCAGTCAGACTAAGGTAACTGCCCGGTTCAGACTAATATAACTGCCAGTGTCAGACTAATATAACTGCCAGAGTTAGACTAATGTAACTGCCAGAGGCAGACTAACATAACTGCCAGTCAGACTAATATAATTCCCAGAGTCAGACTAATATAACTCTAAGAGTCAGACTAATTTAACTGCCAGTGTCAGACTAATATAACTGCCAAAGTCTGACTAATATAACTGCTAGAGTGAGACTAACATAACTGCCAGAGTAAACATAACATAACTGCTAGAGTCAGACTAATATAACTGCCAGAGTAAAACTAATATATCTTCCAGAGTCAGACAAATATAACTGCCAGAGTCTGACTAATATGACTGCTAGAGTCAGACTAATATAACTGCCAAAGTAAGAATAGTATAACTCCCAGTCAAACTAATATAACTCCCAGTCAAACTAATATAACTTCCAGAGTCAGACTAAGATAACTAAAAGAGACAGACTAATATAACTGCCATAGTCAGCCAAATATAGCTGCCAGAGTCAGACTAATATAACTGCCAGAGTCTGACTAATATAACTACCAGAGTCAGACTATTATAACTCCCAGAGTCAGACTAATATAACTGCCAGAGTCAGTCTAATGTAACTTCCAGAGTCAGACTAATATAACTGCCAGACTCAGACTAATATAACGGACACAGTCAGACTATTATAACTGCCAGAGTCATACTAATATATCTACCAGAGTAAGACTATTGTAACTGCCAGCGTCAGAATTATATAACTACCAGATTCTGACTAATAACTTCCAGAGTCAGTCTGATATAACTGCCAGAGTCCGACTAATATAACTGCCAGAGTCAGACTAATATTACTGCCAGAGTCAGAATTATATAACTACCAGATTCTGACTAATAACTTCCAGAGTCAGTCTGATATAACTGCCAGAGTCAGACTAATATTACTGCCAGAGTCAGGCTAATGTTACTGACAGAGTCAGACTAATGTACCTTACCTTGAGGTTACCTTGAGGTGCTTTCGGGGCTTAGCGTCCCCGCGGCCCGGTCGTCGACCAGGCCTCCTGGTTGCCGGACTGATCAACCAGGCTGTTGGACGCGGCTGCTCGCAGCCTGACGTATGAGTCACAGCCTGATTGATCAGGTATCCTTTGGAGGTGCTTATCCAGTTCTCTCTTGAACACTGTGAGGGGTCGGCCAGTTATGCCCCTTATGTGTAGTGGAAGCGTGTTGAACAGTCTCGGACCTCTGATGTTGATAGAGTTCTCTCTCAGAGTACCAGTTGCACCTCTGTTTTTCAACGGGGGTATTCTGCACATCCTGCCATGTCTTCTGGTCTCGTGTGATGTTATTTCTGTGTGCAGGTTTGGGACCAGCCCCTCTAATATTTTCCACGTGTAAATTATTATGTATCTCTCCCGCCTGCGCTCGAGGGAGTACAGTTTTAGGCTCTTCAGTCGGTCCCAATAGTTTAGATGTTTTACTGAGTGGATTCTAGCAGTAAAGGATCTCTGCACGCTCTCCAGGTTAGTAATTTCTCCAGCTTTGAAAGGTGCTGTCATTGTGCAGCAGTACTCCACTCTAGAGAGCACAAGCGTTTTGAAAAGTATCATCATCGGTATAGCATCTGTAGTGTGAAAAGTTCTTGTTATCCAACCTGTCATTTTTCTTCGCAGTTGTGACGGCTACTTTATTGTGTTCTTTAAAGGTAAGGTCTTCCGACATGAGTACACCCAGATCCTTTACATTGCCTTTTCGTTCTATGTTATGATTTGCCTGAGTTTTGTACGTGGTTTCCGTTTTTATATTTTCATTTTTTCCATAGCGCATGAGCTGGAAGTTATCTTCGTTAAACACCATATTATTTTCTGTAGCCCATAGGAAGACCTGATCTACATCTGACTGGAGGTTTGCCGTGTCCTCTATGTTGACTACTCTCATGAAGATCCTAGTGTCATCTGCAAAGGATGATAGAGTGCGATAGGTTGTGTTCTTGTCTATGTCCGAAATGAGGATGAGAAAAAGTACTGGAGCAAGCACAGTACCCTGGGGGACTGAGCTCTTCACGGTTGATGGGCTGGATTTTATTTTGTTGACTATTACACATTGGGTTCTGTTGGTCAGGAAATTGTAGATCCATCTGCCTATTTTTCCGGTAATTCTTTTTGAACGCATTTTATGTGCAATAACACCATGGTCACATTTATCAAAAGCTTTTGCGAAATCTGTGTAAATTACATCCGCGTTATGTTTGTCTTCCATAGCATCTAATGCCATATCATAGTGGTCCAGCAACTGCGACAGGCAAGAGCGCCCTGTTCTGAAACCATGTTGTCCGGGGTTATGGAGTTGCTGTGATTCCATGTATTTTGTGATTTTACTTCTTAGCACTCTCTCAAAAAATTTTATGATGTGCGATGTTAGCGCTATCGGTCTGTAATTTTTTGCCTCTGCCTTATTTCCTCCTTTATGAAGTGGTGCTATCTCTGCTGTTTTTAGTATATCAGGAATAACGCCAGTATCTAGGCTTTGTCTCCACAGAATGTGGATGGCCTGCGATAGTGTTTTTTACAGTTCTTTATGAATATGGAGTTCCAAGAATCCGGGCCTGGTGCAGAGTGCATAGGCATACTGTTTATGGCTTCTTCAAAATCCAGTGGGGATAGGGTGACGTCTGATATATGATTTGATGTTGGTATCGTATCCATGAAAAATTAATTTGGGTTATCAATCTTTAGTGTATTTAATGGCTCGCTGAAAACAGAGTCGTACTGCGTCCTCAGTAGCTCGCTCATTTCTTTGTTGTCATCGGTGAAAGTTCCATCTCCCTTTCGCAGGGGCCCGTTACTAGATGTGGTTTTTGATCTTGATTTTGCATAGGAGAAAAAATATTTCGGATTTCTTTCTATTTCACTGATGGCCTTTTGCTCTCTTTGCCTCTCCTTGGTTTTGTATGATTCTTGTAGCTTCCGTTCAATTGTTTCTATTTCTCTACCTAACCTTCTTCGCCGTTCTTGAGATAGGGTGAGACTCTCAAGTTGTTCCGCGATTCGTTTTCTTCGCCTATATAGGGAACGACGTTCCCGTTCCAATCTGCATCTTTTCCTCTTTTTTCTTAGAGGTATGCGGTTTGAACATATTTCTAGTGCTACTGAGCTTATTGTTGCCAGGCACTGGTTCAGGTTTGCATTTTCTAGCTGTTCTTCCCAGTTTATTTCTGTGAAGTCCTGGTTTATTTGCTCCCAGTTTATCTGTTTATTATTGAAGTTGAATTTGCTGAAATCTCCTCCACCGGGAATCTGGACTGGTTTTGAAGGTCTACTCCCCATGGTTGTCATAACTTCAATTAAGTTGTGATCTGAGTAACAGGTATTTGTAATCATTATGTTCCTGATCAATTCATCATTATTAGTGAAAATGAGGTCCAGCGTGTTCTCCTTCCTAGTTGGTTCTACTATTTGCTGGTTTAAGGCAACTGCCTTAAGGCAGTTTAAGGCAACTGCATGTAACTGCCAGGTTCAGACTAATATAACTGCCAGGTTCAGACTAATATAACTGCCAGAGTCAGCATAACGTAACTGCCAGAGTCAGAATTATATAGCTGTCAGAGTCTGACTAATAACTGCCAGAGTCATACTAATGTAACTGACAGGCAGACTGATATAACTCCAAGAGTCAATCTAATATAACTGCCAGAGTCAGGCTAATGTAATTGCTAGGGAGTTTAATATAACTGCCAGCGTCAGACTAATATAACTGCCAGAGTCAGACTAATATAACTGCCAGAGATAGACAAATATAACTGCCAGTCTCAGACTAATATAAGTGCCAAAGGCGTACTAATATAACTGCCAGTGTAAAAATAATATAACTGCTAGAGTCAGACTAATATATCTACCAGAGTCCGACTAATATAACTGCCAGAGTCAGTCTGATATAACTTTCAGAGTCCGACTAATATAACTGCCAGAGTCAGTCTGATATAACTTCCAGAGTCAGACTAATATAACTCCCAGAGTCAGTCTAATAAAACTGCCAAAGTCAGAATAATATAACTGCCAAAGGCTTACTAATATAACTGTCAGAGTCAGACTAATATAACTGCCAGGCAGACTGATATAACTCCAAGAGTCAATCAAATATAACGGCCAGAGTCAGACTAATGTAATTGCGAGAGTCAGACTAATATAACTGCCAGAGTAAAACTAATATAACTGTCAGCGTCAGACTGTTATAACTGCCAGTGTCTGACTAATATAACTGCCAGAGTCAGACTAATATAACTGCCAGCGACTGGATAATATAACTGCCAGAGTCAGACTAATATAACTGCCAGAGTCTGACTAATATAACTACCAGAGTCAGACTAATATAACTGCCAGAGTCAGACTAATATAACTGCCAGAGTAAGACTAATATACTTGTCAGCGTCAGACTGTTATAACTGCCAGTGTCTGACTAATATAACTGCCAGAGTCAGGCTAATATAATTTCCAGAGTCAGACTAATATAACTGTCAGTCAGAATATTATAACTGTCAGAGTCAGCATAATATAACTGCAAGAGTCAGACTAATATAACTGCCAGAGTCAGAATTATTAACTGCCAGAGTCAGGATAATTTAACTGCCAGAGTCATACTAATATATAAATGCCAGTCAGACTAATATATAAATGCCAGTCAGACTAATATATCTGCCAGAGTCAGACTAATATAACTACCAGAGTCTGACTAATATAACTGCCAGAGTTAGACTAATATAACTGCCAGAGTCAGACTAATATAACTGCCAGAGTCAGACTAATGTAACTGCTAACCAGACTAATATAACTGTCAGACTCAGACAAATATAACTGCCGGAGTCAGAGTAATATAACTGCCAGAGTCTGTCTAATATAACTGCCAGAGTCAGACTAATATAACTGCCAGGGTCAGACTAATATAACTGCCAGAGTCAGACTAATATAACTCCCAGAGTCAAACTAATATAACTCCCAGAGTCAGACTAATATAACTACTAGAGTCAGACTAATATAACTCCCAGAGTCAAACTAATATAACTCCCAGAGTCAGACTAATATAACTACTAGAGTCAGACTAATATAACTACCAGAGTCAGACTAATATAACTTCCAGAGTCTGACTAATAACTGTGTTATGGGGTGTATGTGATTGTACATAGATGGCCAATAGTACAAGTTAAAAGAGTTCCTAAAATAGTGGCAATAAGGAGGCCCCGGCCCCCCAGGGAAGAATATTCCCAGTAAATACTATGAGTTAGGTTAGGATATATATCTGCAGGCTAAGGTAATCCCCTATTCCACACTCAGCAGGATGAAAGGAAAATTTCTTTCTTATACCTTATTTATTAAACCCTCTAATAACCCCCCCATATATACATTAATATAACTGTTTTCTTTACCACTCTACTTTACGTTAAAAGCCTTCGTCCACATAGGCAGGATGCAATGTTTTATAATTACAAAACTAGGGTAAAGTCTACTTAGATAGGGCCCTAGCAAAGGCTATAGGTAGCCCAGAACAACTTGAGCACAAGTGGTTTCACTAACACAAACTTGAGTAATCTTAGGAATATAATGTTACGAACCAAACTTCCTCGCCCGAGCACGAAGCCTTGGAGTTCGCGCCATCTGTGAGTCGGCTGCCGAAAACCCCACACCATGGACAACGCCATCTAGTGAGGACGGGAGATGCCGGCAATAAGTGCTGGATGCCTGTCCTAGTCGGCTCATGACGTAGCCGCTGCTGACCTCTGGTGAGGTGGCGCTTAGACAGCAACGCCATCTATGGAGTGAAGAGGTGGACGTTTCTGTCTAAGCTAGTAAGTGAAGTTTCCTAGTGGACCTAGGTAGTGTCCCCAGTACTGATGACGTGTCTGGTTTCAGAGTCGACCTAGGACTGCTGTGTTGGACGATGGGGCAGTCTACCCAAGGCAGCCAAGGTCTCTTCACCAGTCTGCTTTGAAGAAGCTGTGAGCCACCCCTGGACGAACTCTGTTGAGAGTATAATAGCCTGCCTGAGGAGTGGCAGTGTCCGGAATCGCCTTATCCGGGGCTGGCTGGTGGAAGAGACTACCCACTGTGGTGCTGAATGAGGAGAGTGACCAGTGAGTCACAAGAGGCTCCTGCCTAGGGCTCGCAATCCTAGTATCAGTCGTAGAGTGGCCTAAACAGCGAGGCTGATCGGTACCTGCCAGCTACAGGCTGGATTGTGGTTGAAGGCCATCACGACGAAGCACCCAGTGGGACTGTGATTTGCCTGGCCTGTAGCCAGGGTAGATTCGTAGTAGTCATCGTGGATTCATCGTGGGCCACAGAAGAAGGAACCAGGGCTACCCAGAGTGAGCGTGACAGAGTGTCAAGTGTCTTCAGAGGAAGACTAAACTTTATATAATAGTGTAGTAATAATTCCTGTGTCTTTTTACATATGGTGGTTGGAATATATATATATATATATATATATATATATATATATATATATATATATATATATATATATATATATATATATATGACAATGTCAGACCACGGAGGAAAAATGAAACAGGAAATTTCCTTTTTCATTTTTCCTCCGTGGTCTGACATTGTCACATTCTTAATCACGTGTTTATTTTCGTGATATACACACATATATATATATATTAGTATATTAGTATATTTTGGTAGCAGTCTTTCCTGTAGACATATATTATTAAATATGACCGAAAAAGTAAGATTAATAATTCTAACACGAATTTTCTCAATCTTTCGTACATTTCTTTTCACTGTTGGTGGTAATTCAAAAATCAATTCTCCAAAATTCATTTTTATTTCTTGTCTGACGCGACACTTGAGCGCGTTTTGTAAAACTTATTACATTTTCAAAGACTTTAGCTTACACATACACAACTGAATAGAACTTACACATCTCCGATTTGTTTATATCTACATTTGAGTGAGCTGGAAGGGGGTGAGGTGGTATTAATAAGGTATTAAATTCATCAACACAAGACAGAACACGAAACAATGGGTATTGAATGGAAGTGATTGTAGAAAGCCTATTGGTCCATATTTCTTGATGCTTCTATATTGGAGCGGAATCTTGAGGTGGGAAGAATATAGTTGTGCATTAATTGGCTGTTGATTGCTGGTGTTGACTTTTTAATGTGTAGTGCCTCGCAAACGTCAAGCCGTCTACTATCGCTGCATCTATCGATGGTTTCTGTGTTGTTTACTAGGATTTCTCTGGCGATGGTTTGGTTGTGGGAAGAGATTATATGTTCCTTAATGGAGCCCTGTTGCTTATGCATCGTTAAACGCCTAGAAAGAGATGTTGTTGTCTTGCCTATATACTGGGTTTTTTGGAGCTTACAATCCCCAAGAGGGCATTTGAAGGCATAGACGACGTTGGTCTCTTTTAAAGCGTTCTGCTTTGTGTCTGGAGAGTTTCTCATGAGTAGGCTGGCCGTTTTTCTGGTTTTATAGTAAATCGTCAGTTGTATCCTCTGATTTTTGTCTGTAGGGATAACGTTTCTATTAACAATATCTTTCAGGACCCTTTCCTCCGTTTTATGAGCTGTGGAAAAGAAGTTCCTGTAAAATAGTCTAATAGGGGGTATAGGTGTTGTGTTAGTTGTCTCTTCAGAGGTTGCATGGCATTTCACTTTCCTTCTTATGATGTCTTCGACGAAACCATTGGAGAAGCCGTTGTTGACTAGGACCTGCCTTACCCTACACAGTAAGGCAGAAGAACTCTGTAGGGTAAGGCAGGTCCTAGTCAACAACGGCTTCTCCAATGGTTTCGTCGAAGACATCATAAGAAGGAAAGTGAAACGCCATGCAACCTCTGAAGAGACCACTAACACAACACCTATACCCCCTATTAGACTATTTTACAGGAACTTCTTTTCCACAGCTCATAAAACGGAGGAAAGGGTCCCGAAAGATATTGTTAATAGAAACGTTATCCCTACAGACAAAAATCAGTGGATACAACTGACGATTTACTATAAAACCAGAAAAACGGTCAGCCTACTCATGAGAAACTCTCCAGACACAAAGCAGAACGCTTTAAAAGAGACCAACGTCGTCTATGCCTTCAAATGCCCTCTTGGGGATTGTAAGCTCCAAAAAACCCAGTATATAGGCAAGACAACAACATCTCTCTCTAGGCGTTTAACGATGCATAAGCAACAGGGCTCCATTAAGGAACATATAATCTCTTCCCACAACCAAACCATCGCCAGAGAAATCCTAGTAAACAACACAGAGATCATCGATTGATACAGCGATAGCAGACGGCTTGACGTTTGCGAGGCACTACACATTAAAAAGTCAACACCAGCAATCAAGAGCCAATTAATGCACAACTATATTCTACCCACCTCAAGACTCCGCTCCAATATAGAAGCATCAAGAAATATGGACCAATAGGCTTTCTACAATCACTTCCATTCGATACCCATTGTTTCGTGTTCTGTCTTGTGTTGATGAATTTAATACCTTATTAATACCACCTCACTCAAATGTAGATATAAACAAATCGGAGATGTGTAAGTTCTATTCAGTTGTGTATGTGTAAGCTAAAGTCTTTGAAAATGTGGTATGGAAAATGTGGAAAATGTGCAACTATGGTATCTGTGCATGGGGTTCAACCACTGCAAACCACCTCAAGTCCATCATCACGCAGCAAAAATCTGCTATCAGAATAATATCAAATTCTGCTTTCAGACAACACACAGCCCCCTTGTTTAACTCCCTAAACATGCTAAACATAATCTCACTCCACAAATTCTCTTGTGTCAACTACATTTACAAAACACTGTTCTTAAATGCAAATCCTTGTCTGAAACTCTTCTTGGACAGATGTAATAGGACCCATTATCACCACACCAGAAATAAATATCTCTTTGATATCCCCAGAGTTAAACTTAATCTGTGTAAACACTCTATGCAAATAAAGGGACCCAGTTTATGGAACTCACTTCCTACTGAATTGAAAAGCTGTCCAACTTTTACATCATTCAAAATCAATACTAAAAAGTACCTAATTTCATCTTCATAGTTTTTCACTTTTTGCCTTAAAATTGCACTGTATCAATTGCTACCCAATCTCCCAACCTTTATGTTCCCAATTTGTACATCTTTACCATTGTGATCATTCTGTTTTCTTATATGTGCTGCCAATCTGTTGTATGGTGTTTATAAATCTTGTTTATCTGTATCTTTTGCTACCCAGTCTCCCAATCTTTATGTACCCAATCTGAACATCTTTACCATTGTGATCATTGCTGTCTTATATGTGCTGTCAATCTGCTGTATGGTGTCTATTAACCTTGTTTAAATTACTAATCAAGCTGTCAATGTAATCAATCAGAGCTTTAATATAACAATATGCTTTAATATACCTACTTATCTCTCTCATCTCATTTTTCTCTTGTAATGCATCTTTATCATTTATCAATTCTGATTGAAATTACCTACTTAAAATTATCTGCTAGATTAAGGACCTGCCCGAAACGCTGTGCGTACTAGTGGCTTTACAAGAATGTATATACTGTACTATCCAATGTATTCTCACAAACCCAATGTACCTTCTTGTATATATATAAATAAAATAAAATCAAATAAAATAAAATGTAATAAGTTTTACGAAACGCGCTCAAGTGTTGCGTCAGACTAGAAATCAAAAAATGAATTTTGGAGAATTGATTTTTGAATTACCACCAACAGTGAAAAGAAATGTATGAAAGATTGAGAAAATTCGTGTTAGAATTATTAATCTTACTTTTTCGGTCATATTTAATATATATATATATATATATATATATATATATATATATATATATATATATATATATATATATATATATATATATATATATATATATATATATATATATATATATATATATATATATATATAATAAGAATATACGTATATTAGAAAACAAGAGTATTTGTGTACCTCCCCTATTGTTTTAACTTGCGTTAAGGGGCTCACCCCTTGAAAGCCTCTACTAACTATGGGCCTTATGCCCAAACTCTACTACCATTAGAGAAGAACCCGGTTTCGTCCCAGTAGGGCCGTAACATATAAACACTAGCTCTGGCTACACAAACTACTTCATACTTTTGCCAGAGACCGGTACACCGTATACAATACTTATCATGTAGAACTGAGAATCAGGATATGGTAAGGAGAGAGAGAGTGAAGGTAAAGGAGTACAGAACCCACAAGGAGGAGTGTGAACCCAACCACAGCCAGCACCAGACAGCGCGACCCAGAGCCCTCCTGCCTCCTACTCTGATGGCTGCTGGACTGATACTCAGCTGATCGTACAGCAGACATCATTCCAAGTTTACTCAGACATTCATTACTAGTTACTTTAATCATTCTAAGAATAGCTGATAATTAGTTCAATATTATATTTAATAATCAACAAGCCCAAAGTCTTAATGCTCTGTGAGAAACAAGATTCGTCTTACGTCTGGCAGGTAAGATAGGAACAGAAGTGCATCAGTGGTGAGAGAAGCCAGAGTATAAATGTTATTGTTAATTAACTATCCTTCTCACATGATCCAATCCTATCAATTAATGTAAAGTAATTATTTAGAGCTCGATTTGACCTCTGGTTTCCAACTAAGGAACCCAGGGTCGTAACAAACTGCCAGAGCCAGACTAATATAACTGCCAGTCAGACTAATATAACTCCTAGAGTCAAACTAATATAACTACCAGAGTCAGACTAATATAATTGTTAGAGTCTGTGTAATATAACTGCCAGTTAGACTAATATAACTACCAGAGTTAGACTAATATAACTGTCAGAGTCAAACTAATATAACTGCTAGAGTTAGACTAATATATCTGCCAGAATCTGACTAATATAACTGCAAGAGAATTGCAGTTGCTATATATGCCCGAAACGCTTTGCATAATAGTGGCTTTAAGCATTGTATGTACTAGCCCTATCTATAAATCCATCACTCTTTGTAACAATGTTCCCCCCTCTTTTACCTCTATTTTTATTTGTACTCAACACATTTTATTCTTTTTACCCATTAGTTTTAAGCTTTAGTCATTAGTGTTTTTTCCTGCCCGAAACGCTTTGCGTAATAGTGGCTTTAGGCATTGTATGTACTAGCTCTATCTATAAAGCCAACAAACTTTGTAAAATCTCTTTATGTATGTACCTTTACCTAAATAAAAATTATTATTATTATTATTATTATAAAATCTCTTTTATGTATGTACCTTACCTAAATAAACATTTTGATTTTGATTTTTGATTTGAAGAGTCAGACTAATGTAACTGGCCAACATGAGAACTGCCTTTAGAAACTTGTGTAAGGAAGCGTTCAGGACCTTGTGTACCACTTATGTCAGACCAATCTTGAAGCACGCAGCTCCAGCCTGAAGTCCATACCTAGTTTGGTTATTTGATGATGATGTTAGTGCCTTGATTCAAACCGTTTTTTTAGTTTAGTTCATTTATTATGCACCCCATACCCATCTTGTGGGCGGTAGTGGAAAGGGTTACAGAGGCACATAATGGGCTCAGGGACTGAACCCCACAATTCATTTAGCTAAGCAAGTTACAATCTTGATGAGCTAGTTACAAAATTCAATATAAGTCATCACATCAACAATGGGTTCGAGATCGACCTCAAGTACAGGTTCTAAATTAAGCAACTGACATATGTGGAGAGCTAGTGTCAAAATTTATATGTTTGTCCTGGACACCGCCCCCCATCCAGTGGGCAGCGGTGGATAGATTACAATCACTTAGTTACTACCTACAGTTAGCAAACTGGGGATATTTGGCTAAAATTTCTGGTAGCAGATCATTTTGAATGAAATATTGACACATCGCTGGAACATTGGTTATAGAATTGTCTCTAAATTCACGTATCTTTTCGCACTCCATCACATAGTGAAGGAGGGTGTGCGAATAATTTTGTTGACACAGTTTACATTTGGTCAGGTCTACATCAGCAGATAATGAGAATTCCCAGAGATACTTGTAACCGAGTCTAAGCCGAGCAGTAGTAACATCTAGAAGTCTGCTGATTTTATTGGATGATCCATAGATGTGTGGCTCCTCTTGCATGATAGTATGATGATAGATGGAATTACTGGTGTCAATTTCACTTTGCCTCAGATCTACAAGATCTTCTTGAAGTTCTCGGTGTACTGCTGCTCTCAGATTGCTCATTGACAATCCAAGGTTACACTCAACGGCTCCTTTAAAGGCAGATTCTTTGGCTAACTTATCAGCTCTATCATGCATTCGGAGGCCAACATGAGATGGAGACCACATGAAATGGACTCTGTTACCATCCTTAATAATTTTGTTGTATTTGTGTCTAGCTTCGGACACGAGCATGTTACAGTTATGTCTTAAAGAGTTGAGAGCATTTAAGGATGATAAGGAGTCACTTACAATTAATGTATCAAGTTTTGAGACTTGTACACATTTCAGTGCAAGGATCAAGGCAAATAGTTCAGTCTGAAGGGTAGAGGCCCAGTTGTTTATACGGACTCCCCACTCAAAGTATAGGCCATCGCCCATTGTCAGGACAACTGCACTTCCAGCTGCACCCGTGGTGCGGTGTAGGGAACCATCAGTGTATATAATTTGAGAGAGAGAATGCTCTGTGGACAGAGCATCAATATGGCTTAAGGCGTTGAGCTTTGCCTCAAGACGAAGCTTGGGCTGATCTCTAATTTGCTTCTTGGGTGGAAAGGGTGGGATTAAAACTGGAAAGGGTGTAACCTCCCACGGTGCAGGAAAGTGCCGTTGTTGTTTCTCTTGGTACAAATCATGAACCCCATACATTCTGAGTTGAGTTCCAGTTTTTGTTATCCATTTGGAACAATGCTGATCTTCAATAAAGAAATTCTGGAGGGCTTCTGTGCAAGGATTAGGATGAGTTAGCCTAAGCATTTTTATACCAATTTGACAGTTAATTTCAGTAACACGATCAACAACGCTCAGAATATTAAGTTCCTTTCTCATATTAAGTATCTTTGTGGTACGAGGGCACCCAAGGATTATCCTCAAGACTTCGTTCTGCAATTTTTCAAGCCCTCAAAGCTTTCTTTCAGGCATCAAAACAAGCAGAGGTGCAGCATAATCCACTAAAGATCTGATGTATGCAAAGTACATCATTTTGACAATTCTGACATTGGCACCATAGCCTGAGTGATAACCTGCAACAGCCTTGAGAGCTCGGAGCCTCTCTTTAAACTGATGACAGAGTCTGAATACAACAGGACCATACAGTGGAACCTCAAGGCCAAGGTATTTGAATCTGTTTACATAGTCAAGCTGGGAGCCATCAGACAGTTGCATCTTGCGAACAGCTCCTCCCTGCCTGGGTGGGCGCCGATTTAGTATCTTTGTTTTCTCTGCTGAGATAATTAAACCTAGGTCCTGACATGAGTCTAATACAGAGTTAAGAGTGTTCTGCGTGTTAGCATACCCAGCGGTGTGTATCATTATATCATCAGCATGCTCGGCATAGAGTTTAACAGCGTGTTTATTAAGATATTAAATAAGGTAGGACTGAGGACACCACCCTGCGGGGTGCCTAGTTCAAAGTCTCTTGTTACACTTCTATGCCCCTGGAAAAATACAGATAACTTCCTGTTGGATAAGTAACCCCTGATCCAACAAAGAAGCTGACCACCAATATTCATTCTTGCAAGCTCACTCAAGATAACATGTCTATTTGCAATATCAAAGGCAGACTTAAGATCTAGGAAGGTGGTATATGACTTTTCAGTGTGCAGGGTAAGAAAGGTGGTGATGCAATGATGCACACTCCTTCCATGCATGAAGCCATATATCTGGGGGGATAGCATGGTTCTTATTCTATGGAGGAGACGGTTTAGGACCATTCTCTTGAATGTTTTGCAAATGCAGCTAGTAAGGGAAATTGGGCGGAGAGCATTCTCTTGATTTGGCTTGGGAATTGGAATGATTATACTGTTGGTCCAAGAGTTAGGAAGCTCCCCAGTAACATAGCTCATATTATACAGCTCAAGCAGGGGATTCCCTGGTACTAAAGGGAGCAGACGCAATATGTCATAAGTGATACCATCTTCACCGGGGGATGTGGCTTTACCTTTGTTTAGGGCCGCGAGTAATTCAAACTCAGTAAATGGCACGTTGCATTCATCTTCCTTGTGGAGCATGAAGTCAACGAGCCTTTCTCGATCTCCGTAACCAGCATTTAATCTGAACTGTATGTCTGGGGGAAGATTATTGAAGCTAGAGGTGGTTGCCCAAGCATCGACTAACTCGTTTGCTCTGTGTAGAGGGTGAGGGTGTGCTACTTGGCCGATCTTATCGCCTTTAATTCTTTTAATATCCTTCCATGCCTGGCTGTGGGGGGGGGGGGGTGAGAGTTGAGACTGTTAACAAAAGTTTCCCAGTTATCTTGCCTGAGCTCTGTCATGCGCTCCCTCGCCTTGGCTAGGGCTTTCTGAAAGAGCTTGAGCATTGCTGGCGTACGTGTTTCCCTATATGCAAGCCCAACTCGTCTGGCAGTGCGCTTCAAAGTACGCAGTTTGGGGTCATTGTAATAGGCATGGCGTTTATTACCTTTCATATCGTTGCGACTATTGGATGGTGCAGGGGGCCGACCTAAAGGGTCAGCAAACATCTGAATGCTCTGTACTAGACCGTCGTTAAATGTCTGGACTGTGGAGGGGTCATAAGTGCTGTACCACTCTGACACATGAGCAACAAAGTCTTCACGTCGAGCAGGAGGAACACTGAGCCGTTTGCGTTTGAAAGTCCCACCGGGCAGGATGGTATTTCCTATACATAGAGTAGTCAATCTAGGGTGATGATCTGACAACAAATCTGTTACAATAGATGATGTGCACCAGACGTGAGAGACGTTGAAACCAACACAGAGGTCTAGAATGCCTCCACAAATATGCGTGGGTTCAAGGTCACCCACAATCTGCACATCTTGGTGACTATTTAGTAGCGACAGCAGTTGATTCCCGTTACCGTTACTGAAGCGAGAGCCACCAATGTCCTTGTGTCTAGCATTGTAGTCACCAAGAATGATGGTGGGCTCTGCTTGAGCGCAGGCCGGAAGATCAATATAATTTAACTTTCCTGCTGGAGCATATAGATTAAATACATTGAGAACAGAGTTGCCCACATAGATCCTCACTCCATGATACTGTTGACAGGCAGTTTGTTTTTCTGGCAGAAGTTGATGGGGTAGGGATTGTTTGATGTATATAATGCAAGAGTTACTGGATCTGAGGTTGTAAGAAACAAATGAGGGCAATTTCGGGGGTGAGGATCTTGCGGGAACTCTGCACTCCTGGAGACATACAATATCGATGTGTTCAGTTGTTACTTTGTGATGTAAATCTGAGAACCTTTTTTTGAGGGACGCAATGTTCCAGCTAAGGACGGATAACTTAGTTAATTGTGCATTTAAAGTCAGCATTATATATTGATATTATTAGTTCACTTAATATTTATTATCTATATACATATTATCTATTGCACTACTGTATAAGCTGCCCCACTGGGCAGCTACCGCCCGCCTCAAGCTGGGCAAACCCCAGCCAATAAGGTGTTGCGTCGCCACGGTCCGTTAACCTCACTGGGTGCGTGGGGTTTAGGGTGAAAACCGACAAGCGGCCCGACAACTTTGCACCAAGCAATACCAAACCAAAGAAGAAAATATCAACTGCCCTAAAGCTGGGCACATGGAACGTCAGGACACTGACACCAGGTTTCTCTGACGACCTGCAAGAAATCAATGATGCCCGAAAAACAGCAATCATCGCTAGGGAGCTGAGCAAGCTGCAGATGGATATTGTTGCTCTCCAAGAGACCAGGCTCCCAGGATCAGGATCTGTGAGAGAGAGGACCTTTTCTTTCTTCTGGCAAGGAAAACCTCCAGATGAGACCAGAGAACATGGTGTGGGATTTGCCGTCAGGAATGCACTGATGGGACACATTGTGCCACCGATGGGGAAAACTGAACGAATTCTGTCTCTGCAACTGTACTCCCAAACAGGACCAGTCAATGTAATTAGTGCATATGCACCAACCCTGACTTCTCCAGCAGAGGCAAAGGAAAAATTCTACGATGACCTCAACAGAGTCATAGCGAGAATCCCTGTAAAGGAGCCACTGTTCATCCTCGGCGACTTCAACGCCAGAGTGGGTGCCGAGCACAACATTTGGCCCACTTGCCTGGGTCAATTCGGCATAGGAAGGATGAATGAGAACGGGCAACGTCTGCTAGAACTCTGCTGCCTTCATGGTCTTTGTGTCACCAACACGTTCTTCGGCACAAAGCCTCAACACCGAGTATCTTGGAGACACCCCAGATCCAAGCACTGGCACCAGCTTGACCTGATTCTTACCAGGCGTGCAAGTCTACCCAGCGTCAAGATTACGCATAGCTATCAGAGTATTGTCTGTGACACCGACCACTTCCTGGTATGTAGCAGGGTCAAGATGCAACCAAAGAAGATTCATCACTCGAAAAAGGCGGGCAGACCTCGCATCGACACCACCAAGACACGCAACCAGGACAAGGTGGAAGATTTTGCACACGTACTCGAGGAAGCTCTCCCTGGCCCAGCTGGGGTCACTGCCTGTAAAAGATGGGAGCACTTCAGAGACGCTGTGTTCAACGCTGCCATTTCCACCTTTGGCAAGAAGACCAGCAGGTCGGCAGACTGGTTCGAGGCTCACTCGGAAGAGATGACACCTGTAATCGAAGAGAAGAGAAACGCCTTGGCAGCCTACAAAGCCTGCCCAAGTCAGCGCAACTTACAGATCCTTCGGGCCATCCGCTGCAAGGTGCAGCAGAGCGCCAGGCGATGTGCCAACAACTATTGGCTCCAGCTCTGCTCCCAGATACAGACTGCAGCGGATACAGGCAATGTAAGGGGAATGTATGACGGCATCAAGCAGGCCCTCGGCCCAATCCAGAGGAAGACTGCTCCTCTGAAATCTGCCACTGGCGAGGTGATTCAGGACCAGACACTGCAGCTGAAGCGCTGGGTCGAGCACTACTCTGAGCTATACGCCAGGGACAATGTGGTCACCTAAGATGCCCTGAGCGCCATTGAGTGTCTGCCTGTGTTAATGGAGCTCGACAGCGAACCGACCCTGGAAGAACTCAGCGATGCCCTAGACTCCCTTGCTTCTGGTAAAGCTCCTGGCAAAGATGGCATTCCTGCTGAGACCTTGAAGTGCTGCAGAGGTAGCCTGCTCATGGAGCTGCATGAAATTCTCTGCCTCTGCTGGGAAGAAGGAGAGGTGCCACAGGACATGAGGGATGCCAACATCGTCACACTGTATAAAAATAAAGGTGACAGGGGCGACTGCAACAACTACCGTGGAATCTCCCTCCTCAGTATTGTCGGAAAGCTGTTTGCTCGAGTCGCATTGAAGAGGCTCCAAGTACTTGCAGAGAGAGTCTATCCAGAATCACAATGCGGATTCAGAGCTGGCAGGTTCACCATCGACATGGTCTTTTCCCTCAGACAACTGCAGGAGAAATGCAGGGAACAGAAGCAGCCACTCTTTGTAGCCTTCATAGATCTGACGAAGGCCTTCGACCTCGTCAGCAGGGATGGCCTGTTCAAGATCCTCCCCAAGATCGGATGCCCACCCAGGCTCCTCAGCATCATCAGATCTTTCCATGAGAACATGAGGGGCACCGTGGTCTTTGATGGCCTAACATCAGACGCCTTTGACATCCGAAGTGGAGTAAAGCAGGGCTGCGTACTGGCTCCAACCCTATTCGGGATTTTCTTCGCAGTTATGCTGCGGCACGCCTTCGGATCTGTCACGGAAGGCATTTACCTCCGGACCAGGTCGGATGGAAAGCTCTTTAACCTCGCCAGGTTGAGAGCCAAGACAAAGGTTCGACTGAGGTGTCTGCGCGACTTCCTCTTTGCCGACGACGCAGCAGTCACTGCCCACTCAGCTGAAGACCTCCAACGGCTCATAACCCGCTTCAGCGAGGCCTCTCAGGCTTTCGGACTCACCATCAGTCTGAAGAAAACACAAGTCATGGGACAAGGAGTGGACTCCCCACCTGACATCGGCATCTCTGATTCCAAACTGGAATGCGTTCACGACTTCGTGTACCTGGGCTCTACAATCTCTGACTCCCTCTCTCTTGATACGGAGCTAAACAAACGCATCGGTAAGGCATCTACTACCATGTCCAAACTGACAAAGAGAGTGTGGGGCAACAATAGGCTAACTGAGTATACTAAGATTCAGGTTTACAGATCCTGTGTCCTGAGCACTCTCCTTTATGGCAGTGAGTCTTGGACACTCCGCGCCCGTCAGGAAAGACAGCTGAATGCCTACCACATGCGCTGCCTTAGACACATCTTGGACATCACCTGGCAGGACAAGGTGACAAACAACAACGTCTTGGGGAGAGCAAGAATCACCAGCATGTACACAATGCTGAAACAGAGACGAATGCGCTGGCTCGGGCACGTTGTGCGAATGGGCGACGGCAAGATCCCCAAGGATCTCCTGTACGAAGAGCTGAGGCAGCGAAAACGTCCAGCAGGCAAGCCCCAGCTACGGTACAAAGACGTATGCAAAAGGGACCTGAAAGCCATGGACGTCGATCTTGCTATATGGGAGACACTGGCTGCAGACCGTTCAGCCTGGAGTCTGTTCAACGAGGTCTCTCCTAGTTCGAGGAGTCACTTGCCAAGGAGTCGGAGGCAAAGAGACAGAGAAGGAAAGCCGGTAGCCAGGAAGACAGACCAGAATCGGACTTCGTTTGTGCTCGGTGTGGGATGGACTGCCACTCTCGGATTGGCCTCATCAGTCACACCAGACGCTGCACCAGGATTGACAACTAGGGCGCAACTCCATAGTCTCCCGAGACTGAAGGATGCCTACTACTGTATAAGTCCAGGAACATTTCTTAGTTTATTACCAATGTCACACATTTGCATCCAATGATCTAGTACAATTTGTCTGTCATTTCCAGCTATAGAGTCGTTTTGAACATAGTTTAGCACAACTTTGGCTAAACTACACAAACCTTTAGCACTACACAAGGTTTCAAGATCACTAGAAGTTTCCCCTGATAGGCAAGCGAACACATGTTTGGAGGGTTCAGGGGTGGAAGGGGGAGTTTGGCAGTCATTGCTTACAAGTCCCCTCATACGCGTGAGCATCATCGAAATATCGCTGGTGGATTTTTTCTCATGTTGGAGTTGCTCTCGCAGCCGCTCCGTTTGCTGCTGTGACTGCTGCTGGTGTTCCTGCAACCGGTCACGAAAGGCAACCACTGCTTGAACAGTGGAGCGACCCAAGGGCGAGGTGGTAGGGAGGCTGAGGTTGCGATCTGTCTCATTTTGATCCAGTTCCTTATCCCCCACTTCCAGTTGACTGTGGGGTCCAGCTGTGGATGGTGGTCTCACAGTAGGTGACATTATCCCAGAACCAGGAAGTGACCACTCTACATCAGGGGAAGGCCCACGACTGGCAGAAGATGCAACACCTGGTTCTTGTGGGGGAGCTGGGATGATGGCACGAGTCTTCGGTCTGGTACCGGTCCCCTTGTGCACTTCGTAATTTAAAGGTGGTGAGTTTGGCAGCCAGCTGGAGCGAACATCACCTCCAGATGGCTCTGAACAGCGAGTGGGACTGATGGCAGCATTTGGCAACTGCTCTTCATGGTGGTGTGAAGGGTATGGCGAGTGTTGTGTCAACACCTCCGGGAGGCAGGTTCCTGGCACCTGACGGGCAGGTTGAACAGACACCTGTCGTCTGGTCCCGTGATGCACTTGGTGCTTGGCAGATGGTGAAGTATTTGGTATCCAGCTGCTACGAACACTACGTCCAGGTGGCTCTGCACAGGAATTAGAGCCGGCAGCTGTACCTGGCAACCGTCCTCCCGGGTGGGCGGGGCCGGGCACCTGGCCGTAAGCAGTTGGTCGCTTGACACAGTAAAGGTGCCAGGCTTGAACACCGCTCCTGCCACAGTTTATGCATTTTTCACTTACTGGGTGCAGTTCCTTTATGAGTTTAAAACACACCTCAGATTTATGAGGTTCACCACACACGGCACAAAAAAAGTTTTTGCTTGTGCAGTACCTGGCTACGTGACGTCCCCATCGTTGACACTTATAACACCTACGAGGGGGGAGGGTTGTAGAGTGCAATGTTATAGTGCCGACCTAAAGCTGCTCTAGAGTAAATTCTGTCCGGTATAGGCGTGGCACCTTTCCATGTGGCAGCTATGAGTCCATTTCTCAGACGTTTAGAGATTACAATATTTTCATCACAAAGATATTCAGTCTTAATGAGTTTATTAATTTACTCATTCAAACCGTTGACAACAAATTCTCTTTTGTTGTGCTTACTGAAACGTGGTTAAAAGAGGATACTACTCAACTCTACAACATACCAAACTACTCAGTAATTCACAACTGTCGTCCTATTCAAAGAGGTGGTGGTACTGCTCTTTTCTACCACCAAGAACTGACTTGCTTAAAAGTAATTAAAACTAAGACACCCCTGTGGAGAGTATATCTTCGTCTGTTTCAGAGTCAAGGGTGGCGAGGCTGTCCTGACTGTGGGAGCAGTCTATAGAATTCCTAATACTGATGTGTCTGAATTCAACTCTAACCTTAGAAATCTCATACTAGAAAACAGACTGAACAAAAACCACTTAACTATTTCTGGGAACTTTAACATTGACCTCTACGAACCTGAAAACCCTCCTTCTGCTAGTTTCCTCAACTGTATGAATTCCTGCTTCCTCATACCCTTAATCACTAGACCTACTAGAATCATTGATAGTACGGCCACGGCTCTTAACCACACCTGGACTACCATAACCTCTCCGCTTACTTCAGGGATAATCATTGATAAAACCACAGACCATTACCCCACGTTTCTCATGACCAACATTACAAACCACCACCATATTCAAGGAAGATAAGCTTTAGGCTGCATACTGAAACTTCTATAGGCAGTTTTATAGCTGCTGCTGCTAATATCAACTGGGAGTCCGAATTAGGTACATAGGGGACATCAACCTAGCAGTGCAATCATTTATTAAAAAACTCTCAGCCTTTATAACACCCACTGTCCTATGCCAACGAAACAAGTCACAACTAAAAGGCTAAACAATCCTTGACTTACAAAGGGGATACTTAAATCTATTAATAAAAAACATGAACTTGAGAAGAAGTATAGGTTAGGAATCGTCTCCAAAGAATTTTCCAAGAATTACTCATCCGTGCTTCCTAAAATTATTAGGAGAGCCAAAAATAAATACTTCGAAAATAAGTTTACCCAAATAAAGGGCAACATTAAGAAAACATGGAGCACTATTTCACAAATATTGGGATCAAAAAAGATCTTAAATAAAAAACCAACACTCCTGTCCAATAACGATGGTTTGATTTCAACCTCTGATACTGCTATTGAATTCAAATCAAATCAAATCAAATGTTTATTCAGGTAAAAGTACATACATAGAGGATTAGTTTCAAACATAATGTTGGATTTATAGATAGAGCTAGTACATATAAAATCTAAAGACACTAGTACGCATAGCGTTTCAGGCAAGGTGAGGTGGGGAAAAAACACTTAGACTAATACTTAATAGTAATTGAGCTTAAAGTATAAATTGCGTTGAAAGAAAAAAATAAAAGATAAAAAAAGGGGGGGGGGTAACATGGTAGAAAATAGCCAATATACAAGTTGGTCAACAAACAGCATTGTTTAAAAACAGTAGGAAATGGGTTGACATTTAGGGGTAAGGTAGGTTACATAGAGTTAATTAGGTAGCACTTAATTTATATCTGAAACTGGTTGAGAGAAGTACAGCCTTTGACATGATTGGGAAGGTCATTCCACGTTCTGGGTCCCTTGATTTGTTGAGCATTTCTAGTTTGATTAAGTCGTACCTTGGAATATCAAATAGGTATGTGTTTCTTGTGTGGTGCCCATGGGTTCTGTTACAACCTTCTAAGAAGCATTTAAGGTCGATTGACATTACAATTCAGTTTTAAATATATAGAGTGCACATGAGAGGATGTGTAGTGACTTAATATCTAACATATTCAGAGATTTGAGTAAGGGTACCGAGTGCTGTCTGTGGCAAGAGTTAGATATTGTTCTAATACAATTCAATAGGGTCTTCTCATTCATTGGGTCATCCCTTGTTAATGATATTCCATCCTTCCGTACTAATGTTCAGGACTACCTTGCAGGTAACTATGCACAGCCTCTGTACCTAACGTATACTAATTCCACTGATGTTAATGAGATAATCCTTAGCCAAATATCCCCAGTTTGCTAACTGTAGGTAGTAACTAAGTGATTGTAACCTATCCACCGCTGCCCACTGGATGGGGGGCGGTGTGCAGGACAAACATATAAATTTTGACACTAGCTCTCCACATATGTCAGTTGCTTAATTTAGAACCTGTACTTGAGGTCGATCTCGAACCCATTGTTGATGTGATGACTTATATTGAATTTTGTAACTAGCTCATCAAGATTGTAACTTGCTTAGCTAAATGAATTGTGGGGTTCAGTCCCTGAGCCCATTATGTGCCTCTGTAACCCTTTCCACTACCGCCCACAAGATGGGTATGGGGTGCATAATAAATGAACTAAACTAACTTAAAACAAAGTCTAGTGCCCTCGCGGAGTTACCAACTCTAATTTACAAAAAATCCTCCAGAATTTTAAATAAAATAAATAAATATGTAAATATGTTTATTCAGGTAAGGTACATACATACAAGTGATGTTACATTAATGGATCGATATATAGATAGGGCTAGTACATACAATGCCTAAAGCCACTATTACGCAATGCGTTTCGGGCAAGAAAAACATTAATATCTAGAACTTAATACTAATTGAGCATAAAGAATAAAAAGTGTTGAGAACAAATACAAATAAAGATAAAAAAAAAGGGGAACATGACTGAAAAAGCTGCACAAATACAATAGGTTGACAAACAGTGTTGATTAAAAAAAATAACAGACATGGGTTGACAAAAGAGGGGTGAGGTAGGTTACAGGGAATTTATTAGGTAGTGTTTAGTTTTTATCTTAAACTGGTTGAGAGAGGTACAGTCTTTAACATGGTTGGGAAGGTCATTCCACATTCTGGGTCCCTTGATTTGTAGAGCATTTCTAGTTTGATTAAGTCGTACTCTTGGAATATCAAAACTGTATTTATTTCTGGTGTGGTGCTCTTGGGTTCTGTTACAACCTTCAATGAAGCGTTTGAGGTCAAGATTGGCATTACAGTTCAGCGTTTTATATATGTATAATACACAAGAGAGAATGTGCAGTGACTTAATATCTAAGATATTCAGAGATTTGAGTAGGGGTACCGAGTGATGTCTGGGGCCAAAGTAGGATATTGTCCTAATAGCAGCTTTGTGTTGGGAAATTAGAGGACGTAAATGATTTTGGGTAGTAGAGCCCCAAGCACAAATACCATAGTTGAGATTTGGATAGATGAGGGAGTAATAGAGAGTCACCAGGGCAGGGCGGGTACATAATATCTGATCTTAGAAA